>LPNM01000007.1:1707023-1723399 GCA_001747045.1 Hanseniaspora osmophila | reverse complement strand
ATGTAAATACAGCGTAAAAAAAACCAGTAGCGCAAAAGCTGCATGGGAAAAGTTATGTTGTAGCTGAAACGGCCGCTTTGATCCTATGCAATGAATGGATTATGAGAGAGAAAGATGATTCTCCGCATAAATTTTACCGACACTCCTGATTTTCCCGACTCTTGGTATTTGTACAAATGCGTTTTGCTTATCATCGGTGTCGTTTTTTTTTTTTTCACGGGTCAGGAAAGATTGTTTGATATCAAATGCTTCGAAGTGGTTTTTTTTTTTTTGTTTTTTTTTTTTGTTTTACCCGCGGCTAAACACCATGAACGATTTGCGCGCACAAAGCAGGAAAGCTTATCAGAGATTCTGAGCTAGAAAGACCTTTCAATCAGTCAAAAGCCGATTCTGCGCATCACTTTTTCCACAAAGTTGGCATAAAATCACAAAGAAACATATAAGCAGGTAGAAAGCTAAAAAAGTACTCTGGTCAGCAACACATGCCTAAGGAGCTAGTCAGCAAGTTAGCTTAGGGAAATTTAGGAGAGATAGAATATTAGCAGAGACTAGTTGCAAACCAAACAAAGTACAACAATTTCTTCCCAGAAAGCATAAAACGTCAAGCAACATATCCTAGTGCAATGTCAAGACAGAGTGGCTTGAATTTTTCTCCGTCAAAAGATACCRTGGTGTTGGGCGAGACCCCTGGTGATAWTGTACTCAGTCGTACCTCGTCTTTTTCCGAAGAAGCCTTGGATGAAAAACAAGAATTTAACCACGACAACAATTTTCCCGATGGTGGGCGGCAGGCATGGACAACTGTTGGCGGGGCATTTTTAGGATTGACTTCAGTTTTTGGTGTGTTGAATAGTGTTGGAGCAATTGAAGCTCATATACGGGATAATCAACTTCGAGAGGTGCCTACTTCCACCGTTTCATGGATTTTTTCTATCTACACTTTTATGCTCTTTTTTAGCGGAATATTTTGTGGATGTTTTTTTGACAGAAATGGTTGTTCATATATTAATCATATTGGCTCTGCATTTTCTATAGTGGGGTTGTACACTTTGGCCGTCTCTACAAAAGTCTGGCATTTTATCTTGAGTTTCAGTATATGTTATGGCCTTGGTAGCGGTATACTACTTACGAGTTTAATAAGTGCGGCATCCACTTGGTTTAGGAAAAAATCCAACACGGCACAAGGTTTGATCTCACTTGGAGGGAGCTTTGGCGGAATCGTTTTTCCAGTTATGCTTCGTAAACTCTATTCTGAAATAGGATATGCAAACGCTATTAGAGTATTGGCCTCAATTCTTTCTCTGTTTTTGATTTTAAGTTGCATTTTAACAAAAGAAAACTCAAAAGTTGTGGACTATGTAAAGGATCGAAGCCGCAAAAGAAACGAAAAAAGAAATTTTGAAAGTGTACGTTACAGATCTAATCAATTTGAAATACTTGCTAGAACCAAAGTTCTTTTTCTGCACACTAGGTTGTGCTTGCGCTGAAAGCGGTACTACAGTTGCAGCCACCTATTTCGCTTCCTATTGCATCCACAAGGGCTACACTGCTGCCCAATCGTACACCTTTATTACGGTTATCAACGCATTTGGTATTCTGGGGAGGTCTTCTGGTTGGTTGGCGGACCGGTACACTGGAAGATACCATATTTTATTTGCCACCATGCTGTTGGCWTCAATCTTTTGTTTTGTTTTATGGCTACCTTTTGGTAATCACATGAAGGTTATGTACGCTTATTGCGCCCTATACGGATGCATGGTATCAGGTTTCTTGTCCTTGGCTCCAGCTGCCGTTGGTGCAATTTCGAAGATTGAAGAGTTTGGCAAAAGATTCAGTACAATGTACTTTGTTGTTTCTGTGTTTTGCATTCCAATCTTGGAAATTGGAGGGGTTATTATTGGAGATAGCAAATCGCAATCATCTTTCAATCATTATGTTATATTTTGCAGCTGCATCCTTCTGCTTGGAGCAATATCATATACTATCACAAGAATTTTACATTTAGGGCTGAAAGCAGGGAAATTTTGATGTAAGCAAGTGCTTSCAGTACATTAATAGAAGATCAGCTTTTTGAGTAGAAATATTTATACACAATTATATACATGTTTGATTAATTTTTCATTTTTTTATTTGCTTCATTTCCTAAAGACACATTTTCTTGGTCAGCAGCTTCACTCACAGTTCTTTTTGCGTCAGAAACCTCAGTTGCCGCAGCTTCAATCTCTATTCTTCTTTTTACCACATAGTCCTTCGTTTCAGCAGGACTTTTCAAATAATGCGTTCTGTAAAATTTAAGCTGTTCTATGCTTTCCAAAATATCGCTCTTGGCTGTGTGAGCTGCTTCCTTTCTTGGCATCACGCTGCTCAATTCAGAGTTATGTCTTCTGCAAACTTCCATAATTGAAGAAACGTCAATTATTCTATATGTCAAATGTTCAACAACCTGAGGTAAATCTTTCAGCATGAATAGTCTGTCAACATGCACCGAGTTCCCAGCAAGAATACCAACCCTGGAGTCAGGGATGTATTTCTTTATGTATGCCAGCAACTCTAAGTCGACCTGCTCTTTGGTAACATCTGATTTAATGACCTTTTCTGTAAGCCCACTCGACCCGTGRTGGTCTATGCACCATTGGCCCATGTTGTCCATGACAGATTTAGGGCAGTGGATCACACTTTCGTATCCTTCTTCATCTACAATTTTTAAATTTCCATCGGTGATGATACAGCATATTTCAATGATATAGTCATTATGGTGATCTAGACCTGTCATCTCACAGTCAATCCAAACAATTGGTTTGTATACTTTTTTGACTGGGGAAGCGGTCTCATTCGAATGAACRCTGGATATATTAGTTTTTTGTGCTACCAAATCGGAAGAAGCTGTTGTGGTCATTTTGTAATCTTTCAAACGCTGAGGGTATGTTAAGTACGGAGAAGGCTTTGACTTTTTAGCAAAAGGCTTTTTGGGTAAATTTAGCTTGAATGCGCTGTATGATTTTCTTTGACCAAGGAAAAGCAAATTTGTGAAACTAAATCTTAGTGGGTGTAGTGCTTGTTTTCCTTTTGAAATGAACATGTACGGGGATATTATCTGTCAAGTGCAAACGCAAACCAAATCCGAACTAAAAGCAAACCAAAAAGAAAAAAAAAACTCTACTAAAGAGATRTTCTGGATATTTCATTGATGTTTTCACTAAAAGAATAGCGTTTTGCAAACTGTAACTTAATATTGCAAACGTTTCATAATCAGTGGACTTCATAAACCTGGTCGAACAAAGAAAATCATCAATTTTCATCAAAGCTCCCAAAATTTGCTGCTGTGCACGTGAGTCAAGCTTTTGTAATTTTGAATTGCCCAAAAATAATTAAATGTGCAAAAAGTCGCAAAAAAAAAAGAAAAACCACTACAAAATTAAATCAATCACTAGCAACGATAGGCACGAAAAGAACAAAAAAAACCTTCTTGCCACGATAAACACGTATTAAAATAATCATTAGTTGAAGGTGATATTAAAGCCACATTTTACTAAAGATCTAAAAGTTGCTCATTGAAAGCTTCTTTGGAAAAAAAAAGTTTAAAACACCTGTGTGGAATTGCTAGCCAAAAAAAGCTCAGACTTAAAATTGAGCTCCCAATACAAGCCAGTCCCACAAGTACAACACAAAAAAAAACCAAAATCGCTTATTAGATTTAAAATCAAACATAATAACAATTTGTTAAAACTCAAAGAAAGTTAGTCAAATAGTGCAAATCCCATTAATCATTTACAATATTGAACCGCTACATCTCTCTCAAAGTTCAAAAGAGACATTAAAAAAAAAAAAAAAAAAATATAAGAAAAAAAACTAGTACAACACTTTTTTACGTTTGTATTTCGTTCCTTACCACAAAAACAATTACTTCTTCCATAACCCAACGCCCTTTCGTTAAGGAGCTATTTGAACCATGAAGAAATCCAAAATTAAGCTTCCAAAGTTTAAAAAAACTTTACTGGAATTAAACAAATTTGGTCGGAAAACTGGTTCTACCAATGAACACGGCAACAAGTTGGCAACAACATTTGGAATAAAAACCAAGGACAAGTCATCCAAAAATGATGATAAATCAACAAAACACACTTCAATAGACTCCGTTTTAGATGATCGTGAGCACAAAGAAGGCCATCATTCAGATTCTGAAGTTATGAATCAAACAAAGCTTAATGAAGCGCTGAGTATAACCAATAGCAACAAAGAAAAATTTGAAGTTCAATTGCCGATTCCTTCAGCCAACGTGCCTATTTCAGCCTCTTCAAACAAAYTTAATTTAACCAAGCAACAATCACAGAGTTTAAGTGGTTCTCAAACGTCTAGTTCTAGTACTGAAAGATACGTGGAGCTGTTGCAAAAAGCAAGCAACTCAGACACAACTATTTTGATAGAGTTGGATTTGGAAGGAAACATCAAATATATAAGTGAAGTATGGGAAAAAATAATAGGAACGAATTCTGTGGAAATGGTAGGCAGACCGATTTCAGAATTTGTTATTGGTTCTGATTTTGATAAATCTGTTTTTGAAAGAACCACGAAACTCATGCTTGAGGACGATAGCAGCTATAGAATCAAGTTCACTTTGGAACAGTTTACAGTCGATAAAAACCTGGTTAGTGAAAAAGTTGAAAACATCCTTTCAGCTCAATGTGTGCAATTTGAAGAGGAAGAAAACCCAGTGGAAATAGACGTTACAACAACTTCGAGCTTCAAAAACARAAACTTTATTGAGCTGGAGGCCCAAGGAATAGTCATAACTGATCTTGCTAAGCGCACACCATTACATTCCATGTGGATTATCAAACCTTTCTACGCTGTTGATGAGTATGACAATTTGCCATTTTCTCTTGCAGAAAAGCTGGGTTTTGGAGCAATTATTTTTCAAAACTACTTGAATGAAATTGAGAAATTGAAGATTTTGCATGAAAAAGACCTACCACCTTACAGAAGAGAAATATGTCGGATTTGTGAAACAGCAATCATTACTTGGTGGCTAGAGTCTCATTGTTCCATGTGTTTGCTTGAGCATAATCTATATAACAATATCTCATCGCTTCACGATAACTTGGTTGATAACAAGCAAATTTTGCTAAAAATCAAAAGAGGTTTGCTTGCTTTGAAAGATTTTGCAAA
Organism: Hanseniaspora osmophila; assembly: GCA_001747045.1. Taxonomy (NCBI): domain Eukaryota; kingdom Fungi; phylum Ascomycota; class Saccharomycetes; order Saccharomycodales; family Saccharomycodaceae; genus Hanseniaspora; species Hanseniaspora osmophila. Next base: position 1,718,233 of record LPNM01000007.1, on the reverse strand, counting down.
CTCGTCTGAAAACAAGTTAAACCAATATCAGCTTGATATTGAGCCTATTCAGTACAAGGACATTTACATTGATGTTCTAAGTTTAGATTTTTCTTTGATACCAACATTGAATTTGTTTATAAGCTGTTGTGATGACGCCATAAACATCAATAACAGTGAGCTAAAAAGTTTTCAAAGCTTCAGATTTGACAACATTGAATTTGATTTTTCTCCAACCTCAAAACAAAACATTGAGCATGTAAAAAATTGGAAAGCTCGTTTGGCACACCTGTACAATGGCATAGATAGTATCAGGCTACAAGATTTGAAAATGGTATTTTACGACATTCAAACGTCAAGTGAGTTGAAAATTATGCAATTGGAACGTTTACAAAACACTCAAAAATATCATTTGAAAGAAACATCTGAAGTCACTCTTTATACGCAAGAACTAGTCAAACAAAAAATACAAAGCAATCGTTTGAACATTCCCCCAAACATTCAATTATCAGATTCTTCTTTTACTCCTGTCGGTGATATAAATTTTGACGAGCACAAACTTCAATATAGTGATTATCCTGTTTCTTCGGGACAAAMGATGGAAGAAAATATGGCCATTCCGGCTCCACAAAAACTGCAAAAACCCACTTTATTCAACCAAGCGTATTTGCAAGGCTCAGATGAATCTATTCCATCAGCTGTGGTGCTTCATTCAGCACATTCTTCTCGGCAAGCTGAACGGGTTTACTCTCCAAAACACTCCGAYGAAGCTGCAACCAAGCAGTTGGATCTTCAAAACACCTTTAACGACAATGCAAATTCAAATGATCTAGCGAAAAATATTTCTTTTGGATCGCTACAGGAAGAACAGCATACCGAGCCAATTGTAACTATTCAAGAACCAGAAGATGTTTCCCACGTTGGGGTGCCTCCTGGAAGCAGGCCTGMTTCTTTATTGATAAGCAATCATTTGCAGTCTATTCCGACCTCTTCCTCAGAAGATAGTTCAACTGACTTGGGCGCTTTTGCTGAAACCAATAAAAATGCAACAGAAAGCTGGTCAAGGGGATCATCTCAAAATACCAAAAGCATCAAGCGTCTAAGTGCCGCTACTAGATATAACGCGCTGGCATCTATTTCAGCTACACCAAGAAAAGGGTCGCCTTTATCCACAGTTGGAAATATTAATACACCTATATCGGTTATTAAGAAAAATCCGACAGCAAAAACTATTATGGAGAAATCTCCACTTGCTTCGCCATTTATGCCTCCTTTGGAATCTTCAGACATTTCGATTCATCACACCCATGCTTCCACATCGGACAGTATAACTACAAGTATGCAACCTATGAGTCCGCTTTTATTGGCAAATGAAAGCTCGGGATTACACCATCGTCACTCAAGCAACCCTCAGATCTTTGATTATGACATCATTAAACCTATATCCAAAGGGGCATTTGGAAGTGTTTTTTTGGCTAAAAGGAAATTAACTGGGGAGTATTTCGCGGTGAAAGTTTTAAAGAAATCAGATATGATTTTGAAAAATCAAGTAACAAACATTAAGGAGGAGCGTGCAATTATGATGTCCCAAATCAATAAAACCTACACAGCCAAACTATATGCTACGTTTCAAAATAAAGAGAATTTGTTTTTGGTTATGGAGTATCTACCCGGAGGTGACTTGGCTGCGCTGATTAAAAATGTTGGTATTTTGCCGGAAAAATGGACAAAGCAGTATATTAGTGAAGTCATTTACGGTGTTAATGACATGCACCAAAACGGAATTATCCATCATGATTTGAAACCTGATAATTTGCTATTAGACATAAGAGGTCATGTGAAATTTATAGACTTTGGTCTATCCAGAAGGGGTTTGGTGAACAGGCAGAGACACGATTCGTTTGGCAGTCAAGGTATGATAGCAAGCGGCTCTCCCGGTAGCCAGCACACTGCCAACAGTTTGCATAATTCGACAGGCATTTCCTTGGGTGATTCTTTGCGCAAAAAGACGACTACTGATAACGCGTCATACTTTTCATTGCCCTCTGCCAGTAATGCTGCTCCAAGAGTTAAGATTGTTGAGTCTCCAAATCAAGGGCTTACGTCTGACATGCAAAAGGCTTTTGACAATAACGAGGTCTTGGAAGCTGCCAAAATGCAGGAGAGTGGTTCGCATTATACCTTTTCTGTAGATTACGGTTCGAGATCTGCAACTCCTTCAGTGGGTGGTCGCAAAAACTCGGGAAAGTTCAATGGCAGTGATGCAACTACCTCAACCGCGATCTCACTGAGTAAAGCCAGTCGTGGAAGTGCTGACGGTGATTTTGTCATTTATGATCCAAAAGATAGTAACAAACAGCAAAGATTTTTAGGGACTCCAGATTATTTGGCTCCAGAAACGATCAGTGGTGCAGGGGAATCTAACCTTTGTGATTGGTGGTCAATTGGGTGTATTTTTTTTGAGTTTATCTTTGCGTATCCACCTTTCCATGCTAGCACTCCAACAGAAATATTCCAAAACATTTTACAGTGTAAAATACAATGGCCAGACTTTGAGAATGAAGAAGAAGAAAGATTTTTTATTTCTGCTGAAGCAAGAGATCTAGTTGAGAAATTGCTTGTTTTAGAGCCCTCCAAAAGATTAGGCGCGAATGGAGTTGATGAGATAAAATCTCATCCCTACTTTGATGGATTTGATTGGTCTAAAGTCTATGAAGAAAAGGCCGAGTTTGTTCCAAACGTTGCGCATCCTGAAGACACCGATTATTTTGATCCTAGAGGTGCCACCATGAATATCGATCTTCATCTGTCAGACAGTGAGGGATATGCTTCTGAAGAGGCAACCAATGCTCTCAACCTTGATAACATTGATACTTTGAATGATTTTAATGGGGATGGATATAATATGAGTGAACTTCCAAGTTCAATACATCATTCTTCAACAGTAATCAATAGTGAATGCGCTGGGTCCAAATTGGAGCCTACCAGTGTTGCGTCTATTTTGTCACCTGCTCAATTTGGGTCTTCAGATAATGGTTCAATTTCAAGCAGCACAAATACTTCAATTACACGTCGTCGCGCCAATAGTACTAAATTAAACGAAAATCAAACAGAATTTGGATCGTTTAGTTTCAAAAATATTGGCGCTTTGAGCAAAGCAAACAAAGATGTTATAAACCGTTTGAAAAACGAGCATTTGAATGAGAAGGGACAGCATTTATCTTCTGCTTCTGCCTCTTCTGTGAACTCGCATTTATCAAACCAAAATCAACATTTGAAAAACTCCACTTTTTCAGGTTTATTGAAAAGTTCATTCAGTCATTCCCCAGTGAGACGCGATAGTGCTGAAAGCGGGAGGGCGTCAAACAACTCTTTTTTGAGTGAGACCCATGGAGATGATTATCACAGCTCTAGTGGTGCTCCCTCTGAAATCTCAGTATCTAAACTTGCGAGAGAAACTGATTCTGGGAATAGATCTTCGATGTCTCGGGCATATAGTACGGGCCGCAATCACAGTAATAGTTCAATTAGTCTAGACGCCTTGTCTAACGATGAAGAACGGTTTGACGCTTTGGCTCAATTGAAAATTTTACGAAAACAAGAAAGGAAGAAGGCAAACAGAAAATTCTCCAATGAGGATGCACAGTCGTCTGTGACCCAGCTTGAATTCAATTTGGATGTTTTGGTGTGTGAGTCAATTCCAATTCATTCGTTTTTCATTACCAGAAACTTGGAGCAGCTTGGCTGTCGTGTTATTGCTGTTGATTCTGGTGACGAGTTAATCAGAAGAGCTACGAGTAATGTCAAATTTGACATTATTTTTAGTACTTACATCATGCCAAATTTGAACTGCATTGACCTTTTCAAACTTATTAGAAATACAAACGGGGTAAACTGCAACACGCCTTTCGTTGTCATCACCGCGTATTATAACGAAGCTGCCAAACTGAAACTGTTTGATGAAGTGGTGGAAAAACCTGCTACAAAGGGTACCATGAGAAAGTTGCTAAAAAAATACACCATGAAGAAAGTTCAACAATGTGAAGAAACCTTGATCAGTGATGTTGAAAGCGAAATTTTTTATGAAACCGCTTGAAAAGGGTATTTATCTATGTGATTCTGTATATTTTAAAACGAGCTATGACAGCGATCGCTGTCCAACGATCAAATGAAGCCTTAGGATCTTGCTGAAGGTTAAAATGTGTAGGGCAAAAAAACCCATCACGTGAAACTGCTTATTGCCATTTTCCGCGTGAAAGTTAAGCTCAGTAAGCAAAAAGTCATGACAGTAATGATGGATCTTGAATCACAGGAACCAGAATAATGACGAGAGGAAGAAGAAGAAGAAAAGCAAAAAAATAAAAAAAAAAAAAAAAAAATTTACAAAAAAAAATTTACAAAAAACTTTACAAAAAAATTTCACAAAAAATTTCACAACTTTTCTTCTCAAATAACCGATGACTGTTTTCAGCACACATCTAATAGAGCAAGCTTGCAATATACGTAGTTTCAACGCTCTAGTAATTGAGAACTTGAGAAAAAAGCACCAACAAGTTTTTTACAACCCCCCGTGAATACCACAATGCCTACCGTTTCCGTTTACAAAAAAGATTTGTTTGACCTACTAGGAAAACAGTACGAGGATCAAGAATTCGATGACTTGTGCTTTGATTTTGGTCTTGAAGTTGATGAAGACACTACTGAAGAAGCTTTAAAAGCCGGTACCGAGCCAGAATTGAAAATTGAAATTGGTGCTAATAGGTACGATTTGTTGTGTATTGAAGGGATTGCTCAGTCTTTGAATGAATACTTGGGTAACTCAACAACTCCTGAATACAAGTTGACCAAACCAACCACCAAACTGGTCATTGACAAATCTACTGAACAAATCAGACCATATGCAGCTGCTGCTATTTTGAGAAATATCAACTTTGATGCCAAATCTTATGAATCATTCATTGCTTTGCAAGACAAATTGCATTCTAACATTTGTAGAAATAGATCTTTGGTTGCTATGGGTACCCACGATCTAGACAGTATTTCCGGTCCTTTCCACTACAAAGCTCTACCTAAAAATGAATTTGAATTCATTCCATTGAACCAAAGTAAAAAAATGACAGGTCAGCAAATCGTGGATTTTTATAACACTCCAGAACAAAAAAACAATTTGGGTAGATTCACTCACATCATTCAAGACTCTCCTGTTTATCCAGTCATTTTGGATTCAAAAGACACGGTTTGTTCTTTGCCACCTTTGATCAACTCCGAACACAGTAAAATCAGTGTTGATACAAAAAACGTTTTCATTGAAATCACTGCAACTGACAGAACTAAAGCTGAAATTGTTTTGAATCAATTAGTTGCTATGTTCTCGAGATACTGTGACGACAAATTTACCGTTGAACCTGTTGAAGTGGTCAGCGAACATAACGGTGAATCTAGAATCACCCCAAACTTTGCATTGAGATATATGCCTGTCTCCAAAAGATACATCAACAGTGCTTTGGGTTTGAGCTTGTCGTCAGAAGAGATTGCCAAATACTTGGAAAAAATGTCTTTGAAAGCCAAACCTTCAAGCTCTGATGAAGACTTGCTAGATGTCACTATTCCTATCACTAGACCAGATGTCTTGCATCCATGTGATATCATGGAAGATGCCGGTATTGGTTACGGCTTTAACAATGTTCCAAAAGATGGGGAATTGAGCAACTCCAGTTTTGTTGGTACGCCTTTGCCAATTAACAAAGTTTCAGACTTTTACAGAATTGCGTGCTCTCAAGCAGGATGGGCTGAAGTTATGCCTTTAACTTTATGCTCCCACGACGAGAACTTCAAGTTCTTAAGACAAGAAGATGACTTGACTAAAGTTGTCAAATTGGCAAATCCAAAAACCTCTGAATACCAAGTTGTTAGAACAACTTTACTACCTGGTATTTTGAAAACAGTCAAGGAAAATAAAAAGCATTCATTGCCAATTAAAGTTTTTGAGTCTGGTGACGTTGTTTTCAAAAACGACAAGCTTGAAAGAAAAGCTTACAATGAAAGACACTGGGCCGCTATCTACGTTGGGAAAAGCTCTGGTTTTGAAATTATTCAAGGTTTGCTAGCAAAAATTATGCAAACTTTCAGAACTCCTTGGATTGCCGACTTTGGTGCTGCTTCCTCAGGAAGAGGTTACTGGATTGAAGAAGATGCCAACAACACGTACTTCCCAGGTAGAGGTGCTAGAGTGATGTTTAGAGCCAAAGAAGGTGCATCACCAATCAATGTTGGTAGCTTGGGGGCCTTGCACCCAGAAGTCATGATGAACTTTGAAATTCCATATGCCGGTTCTTACGTTGAGTTGAATGCTGAAACATTTTTGTAAGTCTAGAAGTTGAGTTATAAAAAAAAAAAAAAAATGTGTGAGCAATTTTTGTACTTTGTATAGCGTTATAAAAAATAAAAAAAAAATTGAAGAATGGAAAAAAACTCGATACACGTATGCGACTTAATAATAGCTTTTTCAAACTTTTTCCTGAGATATTTGAAGTGTTTGGAGCAGTTGCAAAAAAAACAAGATGCACGCCAAAATTGCGGTTTCATTTAAAAGTCATCCCCGAATTGGAATCGTTTTGTTTCCATTTCAGTAAACTCAATATCGTCTTCCTTACTGTGGGGCTTCACAGCTTGACCAGCGTTAAGTAATTGAAAGCTCGCATTTTGTCTGATAGGTTTCGATAAGTGTGGCTTTTCATCGTTGGTGTTGCCCTCTTCACCCTGTTTTTCTGAGTTATCTTCAGACTTCAAGCTTGGCACAACTTGTGGATTGTTGGCAACAGAGTTTTTCACATGTTCTAGCTCTCTTTGTAAAGCGTCCGTGTCTACTACAGATGTACTATCAGTAACAGATTTGAGAGAAACACCATTGTTTTTGTTGATATCGGGGGTTTCATCTTCCATCATCTCTTGCCAGTTTTGCTTCTTTGGTTTTAACCACTTTGGTAACCAACTGCTTTTCTGAGCTTTTTTAGAATCCAAAGCTTTTTGTGCTTCATCCAAAGAATGAATCAACTCTCTTTGTTTTTTCAACTGCTCAGGGTCTGGGGAATCGTCAATTTCAACAAACTCTTCGCTCAAAACAGAAAGTCCTAGTTTTTTAAGTAGTTTTGGAATGTTTTTACGGTACTCCATATGGCCTTGCACCCATTCAGAACAGTCAAAATTTTCTATATTGTCAACGGTTTCAACAGGAGATAAACCCGCAACAGTTTTCAAACCACCTCCAGTTGCTCTGAATAAGTACCCCAAAATCCAATCCTTCAAAGAATAACCATTGACAAATCTGCCGCTAACTACTGACCTGCACATCACCAATTCATCTCTGTGGCAAACCACCGGTGAGCCAAATATTATGACGTTTTCAACTATTCCTACCATACCTTTACGGCACAATTCTTTCAAACACGAATAGATAACCCTAGAGCCTAAAGAAAACCCAATCAACGTTATCGGTCTTTCCCCTAGGTTTTTGCAAGCCAAAGTGTCAGCCAAAATAAGACCGGCGTTCCATGCCCTGTCCAAGGAAACATTCCATGGGTTGTCAATGATGTATCCTAGCTTTGATAATGCCATTGGTAGCTGTATTGCGGCCATTAGCGCAGTAAGAATGGTTGCACCTAAAATCTGTTGAATAGTCTGTGTAATGATTTCACTTGCTAAAATATTGATAGTTTGCCCCGTGGATTTAAGCATTTCAGGCTCCCAATACAAAGAGTATAAATCACCTTCAATTGGGTCCAAAGTAGAAAAGGGCAATCTCACATCATCTTCATTACCCACCATCCAACCAGAAACACTGATGATCAAATTAACTCTTCTGTTGTTGTGCAACGGTTTAAACTCAAACGTTTTAACGCTCCCCATTCTTTTCGTCATTGAACTTTTACCAATGTTTGCTCCAATAGCCGTARAAGTCGCAGCCACGGCAGCCGTCCCACCGGCCCCAGTCAAAAACCCAGAAATACTGCCAATCCCGACTGTAGATAACCCCGCAGCAACACCTGCTCCAATAACCGGAGCAAGCAACCCACCACTCACACCTAAAACTAGAGATCCTCCCAGTGTTGCCAGACCAACGTAAACAAGCTTCTTTTTTTTGATTTTCTTTCTTCTCTTGTCCATCAAGTCGCGCTCGTTCCAAACTTGCTCGTCTGTGCTTTGCTCTAATTCTAAAGCTTCTATCACTCTTTTCTCAAAGTGGTTGATCTCCTCGGCACTGATATTTAGATGTTTTGCAAAATTGAGCAACAATGTTCTTGACCTTGCATCGTAACTAGATTTGGCCAATAACAATAAAAAAAAGTCACAAATTATAGTCCAAGACACATCTATATCAAGCTTTTTATCATTTCTAATCATATCCACTGTTATAACATTTGCTGGTGCAGTTTCCAAGCTTTTCATTTGGTGGCCTTTGCTACTTGGTAGGTGCTCGTCAGATAAAGAGGCATCRGTTGCTTCATCTTGAGGTTTATGCTTTTTGCTCTCATCAAAAGTTGTTCTTTCCGTTATTTCGTCATTGTTTTTTGTCTTTTCTTGTGTTTCTAGATTTTTGTCCTCATCCAGTTCTTCTCCTTTATTCAACTTGTCTTTATTGGTCTCGTCAAGTTTGTGCAAATCTTGCTCGTGGTAAGGGTTATCAAGAGATTTTGCAACTTTGATTGATTTACACAAATCGTTAATCTCCAATCCGTGCAAACCRAGTTTTTTGATCATATCTATTTCTTCTTCGCTGATGTCCAAATGATGATATAACCTTGACATGATATCCACTTGCCAATATGCAGCTTTTTTTTGAACTTCTTGCAACTGCTTTGCCAATTTGTTTTTTTTCAACATGTTTGATGTTAAACATAACTGCGCCAAATCTGCACAATACTGTGTTATCAAAACATAAACGGCCCCAACATAAGCAAACTTTTCCCTGTCAGTCAACAAATTTTTCATACTGCTTAATTGGTGTTCGGCAGTTAATTCTTCATGCGTAAGGCCGCCCAAAACGTCTTCATCGCCACTATCATAAGCTTCCTTCTCAGCTGCATCTGAATTATCCAATTCAGTACTGTCACGTTCGTTGTCACGAGATACCTGCTCAATATTTTGATTGGGTAAAGACTCTTGAGAAGAGGATTTCAATGCCTCTGTGGACGCAACATTTAATTGCGATCTTGAATGCGTTCTTCCTGCTGACGTGAAAAGAAAATCAATCTTCTTATTGGTTTTTCTTGATCTTAAAGCCTGTTCTTCGTCGTCCAGCTTTGTGTACCCAAAGGTATCTTTTTTTGGACTTGAGTGTTTGTTTGAGCTGATCTGAGCTTCTTCTACTCCAAAATCATCATCTGGAAGTTTTTTATTGTGCAAATTATTGCTGCTAGTACTATCACTACGAGATCGAGTTGGTGCACTTTTCGAATTTTTGGCAATATTTGAGCTTATGTGGTTGTGATTGCTGTAATTTCTGTGTTTTTCTTGTTTGTCAATGATGGCTTGATTGTGAATTTGCAGTTTCCCGTTGTCGTCATATATGGTATGCGATGCCACTGGTTCCATATCCTGCCACCCCAAACTGTCATCGCTGTCACTATCCCCGTCATCGCAATTGTCTGCGCTTTTATTTGATTCTCCTGACTCAACCGGTTCAGCTACAACGTCTTCATGTTCACTTTTGAATACCAACTTTGATACTTTCTTTTTATCTTGAAAAGAATCCTTCTTTGTCTCGTTTTCTGCATCAAAACATTTGGTTTCATTGCTCGAATGACTGTCATGTTCAGTTAATTGAGGTATATTCAGTGTGGCATTTTGCTCTGGTTGAGTGTTTTCAATACGTATCTGATTGCTCAAAATATCTGCTGTTTCTAAAGACGAACTACTGAAAACAGAGTTTTGACTTTGCCGCTTAGTCCGGTATTTGCTTCTATTTTTAGGTGTGGTTAATTGTAAAGATATATCAACACTTGGTACATCTCCACCTGATCCAGCGCTCTGCTGTTTCAAAATCGGATGCTGGTTGTGATGCTGATTTAAAGAATTTGAAACACGTCTCATCATAGACCCTACATCTAGGTCCCCTTCATTAGATTTTTGGGTTTTCAAAGCCAGCTGATTTTCATTTGCCGAGCTAGCCCTAGAATGTTGTTTGATAGAAGAGGTTGGGGTAATAGGAACAGGGATTTGAGCGGTACTGGTGTCTATATGTGACTCCCATTGATCGCCAGTGGTATTTTTGTCAGAAGATAGAGCTTTAGCCAACAATAGCCCGCTAGATAACCTTTTGCCATTTTTGTTTGGAGTTGCTGATGATGACAATGATGATGATGTTCCTGTTGAAGTAGTTGATGCATCTGCGTTTTTTTTGTCTTTAGCAGGGGAGTTTGAAGAAGCTTTGGGTTTCAAAGAGCTTTGGCCTACTGATCTCTTGGTAATTTTAAGCTCTTTCAAGCCGCCTGTATTCTTGGCATGAGAGTTTGCCCCCATAATATGTAAAGAATAAGTGCTGAGAAAAGGTGAAAGTGCTCAACTTGAAAAAAAAAAAAATTTGATGCTATATTGAGGTGTGGTGTTTAAACTTGCAATACTCCAAGTGTTTTTGTTTTGTGTTTTATCCAAACTTTGGTGCAACCACTAAATGTTTCGTGTTGTTTTTGTAGCTGTATAAACAAATTTTGTTTTGTATGTTCTTTAGTTTCTAGAAGCAATGCCTTTTAAGTTGTGAATGTTTAAATTGTTGTTTTTATCGAAAACTGTCCTTAAATCAAAATAGTAGTAAGTCTAACACTCTTAAAAAGATAAATGTATTTCCTTGATATACCTTCGCTTATCATTACATATCGCTTTGCACTGCTAAAATAGATTAATCTTTTGTTGGGTTTCAATTAGGAAGATCGAGATCCAATATAATGACGTGTAATATTTGTCACATGACAGAAATATAACAAACTTTTTTTTGTAGAACTTTAAATATATATGTGACATTTTTGAAAACCTAAAATACAAATGTATGGGTGCACCATTGTAAAACATTTTTAAATAAAATTTTTGTTTTTATATTTTATTACTTTGCAAGAACTAAATAATTTTTAACTTTTAATTTTTTYAATAAGTATTAACGTTTTTGCTTGATGAGGTAAAGATAAAATGCAAAATGAAAAGAGAAAAATTTGAAAATTATGTGTGTGCAAGTAAAATCC
>LPNM01000007.1:1651851-1697861 GCA_001747045.1 Hanseniaspora osmophila | reverse complement strand
TTTTTCTGCGCCTGGCAAAAAATGATAATATACGCGGAGCTCTTGAATGAAAAAAATAAAATAAAATATAATAAAATAAAATATCATAAAATAAAAAAAGAAATGTCGCACAGAGGTTTCAGGATATGACCACGTGACAAAAGTTTTCGCATATTGCGATTTAAAAATTCGTGCCAGGTTGACAGCCTAGATTTGATAACGTCTTGCTTTAACTTGGAAAGAAGGCAAGCTCCTTGCAAGGTTTAAGAATGCCTATTGTATSATTTTACCAAAAAAGGATTTATTTTGCGGGAAAATAATAATAATAATAATAATAATTTATGCAAGACTCGACTGATACATAGGTTTCTAGCATCAAAGGTGAATTATTAATATATTGTACAAAAAGGAGTATGGATGTGTCAAAACAGGTTTACAAACACAGCTGAAGAAAAGCCAAAAAAATAAAACGCATTCGTAAAGAGCATAGCAAATAGTAAATTACTAAAAATCATCTCTTAGTGGCTCTGTACCATCATTGAATTCATAGACTTCGTCCACTGGCTCATCAACGGTGGCTTCTTGGTATTGCTGATATTCATTTACTAAATCGTTCATGTTTGATTCAGCTTCGGAAAATTCTTGCTCTTCCATACCTTCACTGATATACCAATGTAAAAATGCCTTTTTTTTAAACATCGCACTAAATTGTTTACCAATTCTCTTGAACAATTCTTGGATAGAAGTAGAGTTACCAATAAAAGTGGCAGCCATTTCCATATCTTTTGGTGCAACAGAACAAACAGCTGTTTGAACGTTATTTGGAATCCATTCAACAAACGAAGAGGAGTTTCTGTTTTGAACTTTCAACATTTCATCTTCAACCTCTTTCACAGAAACGTTCCCTCTGAAAAAAGCGGCAGCTGTTAGATATCTACCATTTCTTGGATCAGCAGCTGCCATCATATTTTTCGAATCAAACATTTGCTGTGTCAGTTCCGGAACAGACAAAGATCTAAATGAACGAGAACCAATGGAGGTCAATGGAGCGTACCCAACCATAAAAAAATGCAATCTTGGRAAAGGAACCAAGTTGACAGCCAATTTTCTCAAGTCGGAGTTCAACTGACCAGGGTATCTTAGAGATGTGGTGACACCACTCATGACAGAAGACACCAAATGGTTTAGTTCGTTGTATGTTGGCTGTTCTAATTTCAAAGTCGATTGGCAAATTTGGTACAAAGCCTCGTTGTCAATACAAAAAGTTTCAGAAGCATGTTCAACCAACTGGTGAACAGACAAAGTTGCATTATATGGTTCAATAACAGTATCACTTGTCTTTGGACTTGGAACAACAGAAAAAGTGGCCATCATTCTGTCTGGATATTCTTCTTTGATTTTACTGATTAACAAAGTACCCATACCAGACCCTGTCCCACCACCCAAAGAATGAGAAATTTGGAAACCTTGAATGCAGTCCGCACCTTCTGCTTCTCTTCTAATAACATCCATAACGGAATCCACCAATTCGGCACCTTCCGTGTAGTGACCTTTGGCCCACACGTTCCCAGCAGAAGATTGGCCATTAATAAAATTGTCAGGTCTAAACAAAGTTCCAATTTTGCTGTTTTTAACCACATCAATAGTACCTGGCTCCAAATCAACATTGATAGATCTAGGAACATATTTCCCAGAAGAGGCTTCGTTAAAGTACACAGGCAACCCAGCTTTTTCCAATGGATTTGTTCCAACGTATCTTCCGTCGTAATCTAGACCGTGTTCCCCACAAATGGTTTCCCAAAAAGCGGCCCCGATTTGGTTACCACATTGCCCTGCAGATATATGGATAATTTCTCTCATGATTTTTTGCGGTTGTTCGTATTGCTTGGTTTTTYTAATGTAATCGTTCAGCAACTACTTTTTTCCTTGGTGAGTTKCTTGAAAGTATCAATTATTATACGTTTTAAAAAAAAAAAATAAGTTCTTTTAGTTAAATCTACTGTTGTGGTTGTTTTAATTTAGTTTYAAACGCATTTGTTTACTCAAATCAGGAAATCAAAACAAGAAAAAAAAAAAAAAAAAATAATATTATTTAGGAAAAATCTTTTGAAGAAAAATCTTTTGATTGGCAACGTGGAGGGTAACAAACAAGGAAGTGTAAATAAAAGAATGCCAAATCTTTTTACGGTAGATTTCGAGTGGGAAAAGTCAATGTAAGGTCTTGTTTTGCAGAGTTGTAGYTGTCAACTTGGGGATTCAAGGGAAAACAGGTCTGATTGTTTAAACAGCTTGTTAGCGTTTTCTTATTCCACTTCTTCTTTTACTACTTCCTTCTTGGTGCGGTGTACATTGATTGCAAGTAGAGTGCTTGTGTGCACCGTGTGACACAGGTGGTTTTTTTTTACGCGTCGCACCACATTATTATCTCTTCGGGTTGATTAKCCCGAGATGGTTAGKTTTTTTTTTTTGTGTTTCGGGTATAAGTTTGCAGATCAAAGCCGTTCGGAAACCTGCRTACGGCATATACCGAGTGGTTTTTAAAATGATCAGCCAGTAGTGACAGATAAGATAAGCATCCATTATTGGATTTCAAGAATTACCTCGATTTGATATCTTTGAGTACTGAACAAGAAAAGTCTTGTTTTTTTTTGAATGATACAAATAGATAATATATCAATTTCTTATTCTAGTAGCAGTACTTTTTGCATCAAAKTAATTGTCAAMTCAATTGCAATACCGAATGCACACGACACCAATAAATAAAAGCAGACACTCAATTGAATATAAAGCCACAAAATAGCACTTCACTAAAAATGAGCGATGCGGCAATTTTATTTTTGCTTAAGAAGCAAGTGACTTTACCCGTTTTGGCCTACTTGCTGTTTCTTTTGAAAAAARATTTATTTGATCACCTGCRAGATTCACAGATATGCTCAACCGAAGTTGGTTTTGGCGTATCGGCACCRTCTAATAATTCCATCTCACAAAATTTAAACAAGGAAAACASKGCAAACCCATACAAATATAAGCCAAAAACAYCCAATGTTTTTAATAACTGTTTACCTATTRCAAAYGGACAAACATATCGATGGGATCAAACGAAAGGGTACCCATATAAACCATTCAAAGCAGGGGAGTATAATCTGAACATGAACGTCAAACCAATAGARAAAGAATTGTGGCTGGTAGTGGAGGWCACCTACAAAAGAAACATTGATGCRAAATGGGAGATCATTAGAGAAAACTACTTTGATGTTGTTTTCTTTCTTGATCGTGATTATAAACAAACGTACACCAACGCTGAAAGTGAAGGCCATGATTTCAATGAGAAAGATTTTGAAAAATCGAGAAGAGCCGTTTGTGAATTTTATGACCATGTTGTATCTTTCTTGCTAAACAGGTACCCTTCGGCTTTTGAAATTGTATCAGCCCCTGTTACGGAAACAACACATGGTTCATTACCGTCTAATCCTGGTGTTTTGYACAATAAGATCATGAACGAATACCATCCACTCGATCCATGGGTATATGTATCCGAACCCGGTTCACATTGGTCCAAGTTCTTGAAATTTTTTTGCTACGAAACCAAGCCGATTATTCCCAACTCCATCAAAATAGAAGAAGCTACTTGGAGATATCATGTTTTGATACTATCTCTGKCWAGACTAATTGAAGAAGACTATATTATACTATTTCCCAGTGCAAACAAACGGTTCAACAACGAGTACTGTTTTTTTGGTGGTGTTTTTGCCTTTGCTGCGGGATTTAATCCAAATGATAGATATTTAAAACCTTTAAGCTTGGTTCACGAGCCTGTGCCTGAGTACACAACCCGTTTGCAAAATCCTATGAACAAGTTTTTCCACAAGTTCAAGCCGGGAAAACCAGTTATGAGAGTGAATTACTCATTTCAAACTCACAGCAGGCTGTATGTTCCCGATTACAACAAGGGTAAGGAAACCGAATACATCAAACCGAAAACSTCTGGCGAACTTAAAGGTACATTGCATTACAGGTCCGAAAGGCAATGTGTTGTTAAACTCAGCAACACGGACGCAACCGATGAAAGCCCAAGTGGCGGTCCAGCCGTGTTCACCATCAAAACGTATCTTTACAATATAGTAGACGAGTTTTTCGAGATGGAGTGTTACAAATCATCAGATATCTTGCAACAATTGAAACAGGCTATCATAGATATGCAGGAAAACGTAGGACAATACAAAAGAAAACCTGAATGGGGAGCAGGCTTGGTGGAGCTAATCAACCAAAAACTGGTTTCTCAAAATCATTGATTCTTCGTCTCTCAACCAATTTGTATACTTTTTACAATATTCTCATTATTTACAAAGAAAAAAAAAAAAAAAAACAAAAAATTTAAATGTATGACACATCTTCCATTCCTATCTGCAACTAAAAAAGTGTAAATACGAATGAAAGCAAGCTGCTAGAATTTCCTGGTTCATGTTGGCAAGCCAGTGTACGTCACTTTAAAAAAACTGGAAAGTGAATACTTAAATCCCCTTTCCAAACTTGATTTAGGCCTCGCTTTGAATCGATAAACTACTGAAGAAATAAGTTCATCAATCTTCGAAGAGGCCATGTTGTAAAAAAATAAAAAATAAAAATGAGTAGTYTGCTTATCTAAACAAAACAACGCCTGTTGTTGCTATTCAGACTTGTGCTGGTATTTCATGTGTTTRAAGCTTCTTAATGGAGGTTTCATTCTTGGACTCTCTCCTCCTATCTATCTCTGGTTTATATTGATTTGCTTTAAATATCGAAACCTATTAAGTGTTTTGACATTTTCCTCCTGAATAAAAACCAAAGCTTCAACTCCTGTTGACTTTAGTCTGAACTCTTTAAGCATACAACAAAGCACGTACATAAAAAAAAMCCCCAATAATAGCTTTACCCGCAGAAGCATCTTATAAAGAAAGGGCATTTTTTTTTTGTTTACGYTTCCCAAAAATCGCTTCCGGACTGGGCAAAGTCTAATTTTAGGACAGTTTAGTGTTTCATCAAGCTTCAACCAACCGCAACCCAGAAAACTTCAGAAAAAAGTCAAAACCAACAAACAAATTAGCCAAACAGTATGCCACCACCGCCACCACCGCCACCACCTCCTCCAATGGGAGGTCCTCCAGCACCATCTGGCAAACCTTCTATGCCCGTGGTCACCGGAGATAGAAACGCCTTGTTAGGCGATATCGTTAAGGGTAAAACTTTGAGAAAAGCTGTCACGAATGACAGAAGTGCCCCAACTGTTGGAAGTGGAGGCGTTGTATCTAGCAGTCATTCCAGTCAAGCAATTGGCTCAGGGGCGCCTCCTGTTCCATCATCTGCTCCCTCGGCTCCAAAACCACCTCCCAGTGAAGCTCTAGGTGGAGCACCGGCTGGTCTTGCAGCCATATTAGCTGGAGGCTTGCCTCAGTTACACCATCGTCCTACTGAGCAAGCTAGCTCCACAAGTGCCTCTAGTACCCCTGCACCAATTCCTCCCGTGCAAAGCGCCCCGGAAATTCCTTCTATGAGTGCGCCACCAATCCCACAAATGGGGGCACCCGCAATTCCAGCTTTGGGTGCTTCTGCGCTTTCCACRAATGACCTAAAGCTTTCTGCAAACGCACCAACAGCTCCCAGAAGACCTACAAACAGGCCACAGAAAAAATCTTTTGCACAATCTCCCGCTGCTCCTTCTGTTCCACCTGTACCTACCATGAGCGCGCCTCCAGCTCCGCCTTTGCCAAATGCTTTTTCTTCGCAGGCACCACCCGTGCCAAACTTGTCTGCACCACCATTGCCTAATGCTGGAGCCCCTCCCCCGGCCCCTCCTTTACCAGGCACTGTACAGAAACCAGAAGCAACTAGCATAAAGATGACATCGGCACCACCTGCACCTGCATCCCTTGCACCTGCAGTGCCTAATGTCTCTGCGCCTCCTACTGCCCCGCCACTTCCTGCAACAAGCGCTCCCGTTGCTGCGCCTCCAGCGCCTCCATTGCCAACCACAGCTGCTCCACCTCCGGCGCCTCCTTTACCTAATGGTGCTGTAAACCTTGATTCGAAAACCACGAAAGCTACATCAGCTCCCTCATTACCTCCTGCTCCTCCTGCTCCTCCTGTACCTAGTTTTACAGCGCCGCCGGCTGCGCCACCATTACCTAAAGCAAACGCTCCTCCTTCTGCTCCTCCTTTGCCAGGTAACCTGTCTTCTTCTATCCCAAAAGCCCCAAGTCCGCCTCCAGCTCCTCCAATGGACCCACCCGTCCGCTCAACAAAGTCTTCCTCAGCTCCAACAGCGCCTGTGGCCAGTGGAGCTCTTCCTTTCCTGGCAGAAATTCAAAAAAAAAGAGATGACAGATATGTTGTGGGAGCTGATACAGGTTATGGTACCGTGAATGCGCCTTCACAAACCGATTCTACCGCGAAAACTCATGCTCCTGCAAGCGCACCATCATCAGCCGCACCACCTTTGCCTGCTACTACGGGAAACTCTTTTCTTGATGAAATCAATTCCAAAATGAAAAACAAACACAATGCTGCAGCGCCTTCGATTCCCGCCTTCAACAATGAGGGTGCGTCAAGTGCTCCACCCGTTCCCTCCCCAGCTGCACCTCCGTTGCCAACAATGGGTGCGCCACCAACACCTGCACTGCCTTCCAGTTTTGCACCAACGATTCCTACCTCCCCCATTCCTACGCAAAAGCCAAAAGTTTCTTTACCAAGCCCTCCGCCGGCTCCACCTTTGCCTCAGTTGCAAGCCCCAGCTGCAGCGGCTCCTAGCGTCCCCGTTGCAGCTGCTCCTAGCGTCCCCGTTGCAGCTGCTCCTAGCGTTCCCGTTGCAGCTGCTCCACCTCTTCCGAGTGTAAGTGCACCGCAAGCACCATCGATGCCCGATCTTTCTGCTGCAAATGAGCCAAGTGTCCCATTTTCCCCACCCATTACTCCCGCACCTCCTGCTTCTGTGCCTCCCGTCCAAAGCGCGCCACCTGCAACATCATTTCAACAAGACAGTACGGCCGCTTCACACAAATCTCCACCTCCACCTCCTCCGCCTACTACCGCCACAACTTCTCCTGTTCCATCCCGCTCATCCACTGTTAACGGGTCTTTCAAGCATAGGTTATTCTCTTCTGAAGAAAATACTTCGGCAAGTGGAACTGRCGAGCAGCCTTCTTCCGATGCCTTTAAAAATCCACAGACATACACGATCAATGGAAGTGAGAAAACAAGTGGCGTTAAACTAAGTGGTGAGAAAGTTGTGATAGAGGATTCCAAGTACAAGTTTGTTAACCAGTTCGAATTACCTGCTCCTAGAAAGTTTTCAAACAGAACCAAACTCTACCCAAGTGGCAGAGGAAGCAGCGTTCCTTTGAATTTGAGCTTATTTTCTTGAAGTAGGCTTAGATTATTTTTAATTTAGTAGTTAAGTAATCTTAAAACAAACAATAATGAGCATGTATGATTTGCTTTGTGGTTGTAGGTCATCCGGCGTTATCTGTTCTTATCACGTACTGTCACGTGAAGAACAAATTTTGAGTTATTTCGCGGACAGTTAAAGGTTCCGGCATTACAAGATCACCCAAAAACGTTGATAGGCGATTGAAGCTGAGTAAGCTGATCTTGAGTTAATGATTAGAAAGCTCAGCATAAAGATTATACGCCACAATGTCGTCTGAAAACACGCATGATAAGAATTTTGTGAAAAACAATCAAATTGGTGTAACAGGAAGGAAAATCATATACGATGAAGATGGCAAGCCCTGCAGATCGTGTAACACATTACTTGATTTTCAAATGGTCACTGGCAAGATATCAAGCACTGCTACCCCTGGCCATACTTCAAAATCTTTAGCTCAATCAAATCAGACACTCTTATTTAACAAACAGGACCCGCCTGACGTTGAGGAGCTGGGAAAGTCAACATGGACCTTTTTGCACTCCGTGGCGGCAAAATACCCACAAACTCCTAACAAAGAACAACAAGGTGATATGAAGAATTTTATCAACATTTTTAGCAAGATTTACCCATGCACTTGGTGTGCTGATGATTTTAAAGATTACCTTGAGCAAAACGCTCCAAAAGTTGGCTCTCGCGATGAGTTGGGCAAATGGTTTTGCGAGGCACACAACGAAGTGAATGTGAAACTTGGAAAAGAAAAGTTTGATTGCAACCTTTGGAAGAAGAGATGGAAAGATGGTTGGGAATGAAAAGCGCTTAACAAAAATAAGTTGTAAATAGTGTTTTGCGTTATTTGTTTTTTTTAGAAAATGATGACATGTTAAAAGTTTAGATATTTACATATCTGTGTACATTTGTACGTTTTATTTACAAAAAAATTAAAATTGATTACAAACACAAAAAAACAACGTTTTCTCAATCAAGGTTTTGTTGAGAAAAGGCGTATGCTTCGTCTGGGAAAAAATCTGACATTTTCAAAGGTCTTAGTTTTTTCGACAAGTATTGGGAACCTAACTGTCTCTTTTGTTTAAAATATTCTCTGGCCGCAGATAGGGCTGCATTTCTGGCTAGCTCTTTAAGATCAGAACCTGAGTAACCTTGAGTTCTGTCAAGCAAATGTTCAATATCAAAACCTGAATCAAGTTCAACATCTTTTAGTATAATGTTGCATATTTTGGTTCTGCTTTCTCTATTCGGTAGTTGAACTTGAAATCTTTTCGGAAGTCTTCTTATAAACGCACTGTCAATATCTGCTATTCTGTTTGTTGCACCCAACACCATGACCCGTCCATTACTTACCAAACCATCCCATAAAGTCATGAACTCTGCTTTTAATGATGCTGTAACTTCGTGATCGGTGGAAGCACGTTCTCTTAGAAAGGAATCAATTTCGTCAATAAAAATGATACAAGGCTGTATTTTATTTGCCAAGGAAAAAATGGCGTCTACGATTTTGTTTGACTCTCCGTACCATTTATCCATAATCGAGGACATTCTCAAATTGATGAAATTGGCGCCACTCTCTTTGGCCAAGGCTTTTGCGATCATCGTTTTACCGCATCCAGGTGGCCCATACAATAAAACCCCTCTTGGTGCTGTTAGTAAGTTGTTATTTTCAAATATCTCGGGAGACGTTAGCGGGTAAATGACGCTTTCCACCAACTCTTCAACGGTGTCGTCCAAACCTCCGATGTCTTCAAATCCCACGTTTATGTCAAAGGGGGTTATAACGTTTGATAAAACTTGACGTTCGTATGTGTTAAGTTGGTTAGTCAAATCTGTGAGAGCAGGATTGACTCTGCAAAGCTTTTGCCAGTTCTCATTTTGCTTTTCAACCGACTCTTTAGTTTGTGATTTTGGAGACTCGATGTCGGACATGCGTGCTATTAGGTAGTAGCATGAAACCCCAGTCCCAATAATGATGGAAAGGTCAGTTAGAAACTTGAAATCAATTGCAAATCTCCCCATTTTTTTGAGCACAAGTTATGGCAAAGGCAGTTGTGGTTGTGATGGTTCATTGTTTGTGAGGTATTTTTGACGAGATTCAGTAAATACAAAGGGCTCAAAGAAGCCTGTAGAATGACGGAAGGGGCAGATGATGTCAGCATACACTTGAAACTTGCTAAAAGCTCAGAGTTGTTGTTTCGATTTGTCTTGAGTATGCTCGGAGTAAGATATCGGACAAGAACTCTTTTTTCTTTCTTTCGGTATATTTTAAGAAAAAAAAAAACCACTTCGGCCTTGGTAGATCTTTTCTTTTTTCCATGCATAACCCATGACATTAAATTTGAGATGAGCTCAGTTTTTTGAATACCTAGTTTTCAATTATAACTCTTGCAAATCAAGGCAAACACATCAACAAAAGATCAAGACACACCCTGAAAATATCTTTTTGATAAAGCAAAAATTTAAATTATAAAGCTGCATGTCGGAAGAAAATAGGCACACTATTCGTATACCTGGGCTCATTTTAGATGAGTTGAAAAACCAAGAATCACCAGACGCAAGATTTAATCAGCGTGATAGTAAGAAAAGAAAGTATGATGGCCCAAGATTAGGTCGGAAGGAGAAAAGAAAGCAAGAGAGGTTAGCGAAGAAGCAGAAAAGAACCGGCAAACAAAGTGACTTTTCTAGTGTAACAAAACAAAAATATCAAGATTCCCTTGCAAAGCCGCAAGGAGTCTTTTCTGGGTCAAAAAACAAGAATTTTAGAGCCCAATCTGCTAAAGCAGAAAATTCAAATGGCCGTGCTCCCAAAAAATCTAGAGATTTGCCTTTTTCTTCAGACGATGACCTTGATTCAGACGATTTTGATGACATTGATGACGAGTTGGACTCTGATGAGAGAGAGCAGTTGAGAGAATTGGAACAAGAGGGCAGTGGAAGTGAAGATGAGACTGGAACTTCTGACAATAGTGAAAACGAGACCGATGATGATGAACTTGATGGTACTCCAGAGATGACCGCAGCAGAAACAATGCAAGCATTGGCAGCTCTCAAAGAAAATAAAAGGCTCGCATCAGGTCTTCAAAGAAAAGACACCGCATTGACTGCAGACGGCATCCACTCCAGCTCAGATCACAGTGATGGATCAGACTACATAGATGAAGAACAAGATGAGATTAATGAAAGTGACTTTGATGAAGTTCATGAGAGCATTGATACAGAAAACAGTCTTTCTGTTGAGGAAACAATGGCAGCGTTGAAAGCATTGAAGAACAAGAAAAATGGGGATAAAACCGTTCGTTTTGCCACAGGTACTAAAGCAGAAGCGAACGAAGAAGCAGATAGTGATACGGAGATTCCTGCTGATTCATATGATCTTAGTGCAGATGATTTTGAGAGTGAAGATGAGAGTCTTGGAGAAGATAGTGAGATGACTGCAGAAGAAACAATGGCTGCTTTGAAAGCTATGAAAGAGAAGAAAAAACCTTTGAATAACCAAGATTCTACGTCCAAAGTCAAGAAAATCAAGCATCGTTCAAAGAAACACGGAGAATCTGATGAAGAAGCACTTGAACCAATTCTCACTCCTCAGGAAAAAGCTTTAATGGAGCGTGATGAAATGGATATGCAGTATTATGCCAAAAAGTTGGGACTTAAAGGAAAAACCAAAAAAATCAAAGCCAAAGATGAATATGACGCCATCGGAGGTTTACTAGATGGACTAGACTTTTTTGAAGACTATGGTGCGAGCGATGAGGATTACGGCGATTTGGAAATGGACAAAGTGAACAAGGCGGATAGCAGTTCAGAGGAAGAGTCAAGCGAATCCTATTCTGAGTCTGAAAGCTCTGATGAAGATCATGATGGAGATCAAGAAGAAGATGACACACAGGCTACTCAATTTTCTTCTGATGATGAAATTGATTCCGACGACTTTGACGAATTTGATGAAAACGACTTAAATGAGGAAGAATGGAAACAGTTGAGGGAATTGGAAGGTGTTGCTTCAGATGAAAGTGACGTGTCTGAACATGAAGATTCATCATCCAAAAAAAAGAAAAAGAAGAGCAAACAGAAAGAGAATCCATACGTTGCACCGGTCAGCTCTGTGGAAGAAGCTGCAAGCGGTGCTTACATTCCTCCCTCGCTCAGAAAACAGCAAGCTTTAGCCACTGAAGATGCGAAATCGTTAGAAATCAAGAAAAAAATCAAAATTGGGTTAAACAAACTTTCTGAGTCTAATTTAGCAAACATTGTGTCCTCATTGAGTGACCTATACAGCTCCTATCCACGTCAGCTGGTTTCCGATATATATGCTGACCAAATGATAGAACTAGTTTCCATGAATAACAAAGTGTTGGATAGCTTTGTGATGAACTACTCTGCTGTAACCTTTTCTTTGTGGAAGCTGAAAGGGGTTGAAATGGGTGCCACTTTTGTTCAAAAAGTTGTTGAGGAATTTCTGAGAAATTACCACTCTGATCTTGCAAAGTATGAAGAAGCAAACGCACAAGATGATAGCAACGATGAAAAGGCACCGTTGTTTTTGTCCAAAAAAGCTAGCAACATTGTCACTTTATTGGCATACTGTTACAACTTTGGTATGATCTCATGCAAATTGATATACGACATTATCAATTTGTTGGTTTCCTCTCCAAATGAATACACTACTGAGATTTTGTTGAGAATTATATCTGTGTCTGGACCAATGATTAGAGGTGATGACCCACTAGCTTTGAAAAACTCTTTAACCAATTTGCTAAATAACGTCAAGTTGTTGAAAAACCAAACAAGCAGAATGAAGTTTTTGCTTGACACCGTGGCTGATTTGAAAAATAACAGATTGAAAACGTCACTTTTAGCGCCAAACCACAGCAGCATCAAAAAGTCAATTGTAAGTGCATTGAAATTGTCAAGTCATGGGGACCCTATTCAAGTTTCTTTGTTTGACATTGAAAACGTGAATACAAAGGGTAAGTGGTGGTTAGTTGGTGCTTCCTGGAGGGGAAACGATGACTCTGCCTTTGGTGCTTTAGACAACGAGAACGGCTTGGATGACATGGAAATTGTGGATATGGAAATCGAAGACGATATTTTAGATGATATTCCTGATTGGGGAAAAATTGCCAAGGAACAAAGAATGAATACTGAATTGAGACGCTCTCTTTTTGTTAGTGTGATGAGTGCTCAGGATTTCATGGATGCATTTACAAAAATAGAAAAGCTGAACCTAAAAAATAAGCAATCTTTGGAGATTCCGCGTGTGGTCCTTCATTGTGCTACAGTTGACGATAACGGTTTCAATCCGTTTTACAGTGTGTTGAGTAGTAAGCTTAGTGAATACAACCACAATGTCGTTAAAGGTTTACAGTTTCAATTTTGGAACGTAATCAAAAGATTTGAAAATGATAGAAGCGGATATGGGGTAGATACGGACGGCTTTGAAGATGATGAAAACGACGAAGAAACACAACAACAGGTTTACGGTACAGACGATGGTACAAGGCTAAAAAGAATATCAGCGCAGGCCTTGTTTTTTGGGTATCTGATTGCTGACGGAACCTTGAAGTTTGATATCTTCAAGCACGTTCCGTTAATTGGTGGGTTAAACTCTGATGGTGTTTTTTTCATTGAGTTGGTGTTATATCAAATTTTGAAAATAGTTGCCAAAAAGTCAGAAGCTAAGAAAGGGAAGAACGTTTTTGAGTATCAAGACAACTTACTAAGACAAATTTTTTTGAAGGGCATAAGAGCCGAAAACGTATCAATGATTCTAAAATCTTTAAACTGGTTTGTGACGAAAAAATTTAAACCATTGAAACTAATCCAGCATTCTAAAGGAAGCAAGGAGTTTCTGAAAGAAGAGAGAAGACTTTCTTGGGCTCACAAGACATTGAAAAAACTGATCAAAGGCGAGTTGGAGCATTTGGATTGATCTTTTTTAAAAAGAATTTGGAATACTTCTTAATTGATTTTTGTTTTTTTTTTTTTCTGACCTATTGGATGTTTGTGTGTTTTCGTACTGGAATTTTTACAATTTATAAAAGGTCTCTAAATCAAGTTTAAATTCATCAACTTGAGCCAGTTTGCCACCCTGTAATGCTAAATTTTTTTTTTTTTTTATCTCCATAACATATATATTAAAGTATTATTTCATTTAATGTAATGACCTATATTTTTTCTTGGGCATCTTTGATCGTGTTGGTCAATCTACGACCGTCAGCTTTTTGTTTAACTTTCAAAACATATGTCTTTAAAGAGTTTGACGATGGATCAACCACAGGGATCTTGATCAAGTTTTCTTGGTCTTGAGACAATGGCCCATATGTGAATTTTTTCAAAACATATGTATTCAACAGGATGTTACCCATCCCGTCAGATCTTAGCAAAAATCTCACTTTGGTAGGGTCTGTTTTGTCTTTTAGCAATTTTATTTCACCAATTCCCTGAGAAGAGTACGAAGGAGCCGATGGACCAGTGCCGTCTGTACAGGCAGGAACGTATAACATAAGCTTGGCTCTATTCTGGTACAAAACGTCTTCTGTTTCTTCTTCCGAGGGTGGAGCGACTACGACCTTGTTGTTAGTTCCAGTGTGTACTTCATCTGAAGGTTCATCGACTTCGGCCTCAGCTGAAACTGGGGCATTTTGCTTGATTTCGGCAGAATCAACAGTTTTGGAGGCATTTTGGGTGGATCCAAATGTAGAAGAGGGAGTCACAGAAACTTCTGAAGGAGATGAAAACGAAGTTTTGCTTTGCTGGAAGGGCAAAGAAAAAGAAAACTCTTGAGAAGGTTTTATCTGGTTTTGATCAGTTTTTTCTTCCTTGGTGTTATCTATAGAGTCTGTGTTTGTTCTGGCTTGTCCAAAGGAGAATGATGGTGCAGTTGAAGTGAAAGATGAAGACGATCCAAAATTGAAAGGAGCAGGCTTAGAAGGTTCAGCGTTCGATTGGGCATTCCCTGTTCCAAAAGAAAACGTTGGTTTAGACGATGCAGTAGCATTACCAAATGAAGTTGGGGTTTCCTTTTTGTTATCTGAATTTTCAGCGATGTTTGAAGCTGGCTTGCCAAAACCAAATGAAAATGCTGGTTTAGGCTTAGTTTCTTCTGCATTCTTGGAAGAAAACAAAGGAGTAACTTTCTYTGATTTTTCTGATTGGTTGTTACCAAAAGAGAACGCAAATGTTGGTTTTCCGTTTTCTTTTACTTTTTCCACGGCATTTGTTGATTTTTCGCTGATATTTTCAATCGTTTTTGAGCTAGTCGATGAAATGTCAAAAACAGGTTGTGCAGCTTTGACAATTGGTTCTGAAGGTTTAGAAGACGTGCTTGAACCAAAACCGGTAAACGTAAAACTAGGCTTGGCTTTTTCGGCTGATTCTTCTGGTGCTTTTAGTGATGATGCGTTGGACTTTCCGTTTGAAGGCAAAAAAGCAACATTGTCTTTTTTCTTTTCATCATCAGTAACTGGGGGTTTTTGTGGTAAGTTAAAAACAGCACTCTTAACCGAGCCTGTGAAATTGAAAGATGGGCCCTTGATCTCCACTTCACTTTCACTGTCACTATCCGATTTCACTTTTGGTTTTTTGGCTTTGAAAGAAAATACAGAATTGTTTGTAGTTGGTGGAGCTGAAATGGTAAACGCTGGCCCTTCCACTTTCACAGGCTTCGATTCTTCTTCATCAGACTCATCCTCTGATGGATTGGCTTGGGTGTTTACCAATGGGATGATTGGTTTGGATGTTTGGGCGACTTGAGTAGCACTGGTAGAGTCTGTATCATCTTGAGCAGGTTTGAATGAAATCATTGGCTTGTTTTGGCCAGTCTTAATCCCTGTTTCCAAATCTTTGTCATTGCCATTTGTTGTGGTTCCTAAAAAGCTGAAAGGATTCGGTTTTGGACTGTTTTCCTTTGTAATTTCAGGCTTGTTCAATGAAACTTGTTCTGAGTTCTTTGATTCTGTTGTTGGTTTTGCACCAAATGTGAAACCAAAAGATTTATTTTTAGCTGCATCAAATTTTTGTTGAGGTGCAGATCCAAACGGAGTGATCGAAACAAATGGTTTGTTTTCTGATCCGTTTGTCTTTTCATCATTTTTATGGTTTTCGCTGGATGAAAGAAGTGACTTTGTTTTGTCAAATTTGTCAATGGATAATTTCGAACCATTGATAGATTTGATGTATTCGATATACTTTTCACATAAATTGGAAAAATCAACAATTTTAGAGTTTTGTGATTCGTTCATAGAACTTTTGATTTTTTGGACAAATTGTTCGTTCAAAGCTTGTATTTTTAAAAACTTTTCATTAGACTCACCAACAGATTTCGCACTAGAAAGAGAAACTGACTCATTATTGGAAAAAGAAATTGGCTCATTGTTGGAAAACGCATTGTTCGAGATTGTAGAGCCAAACCCCATGCTCTTTATGTTTTTGGATCTTGGTTTCAAGATTTTCCGCTTGGACATGACTTCAGCTGTAGCCAGTTGAGGCCCAGATAGCTGGTCATCGTTGTCATCAAGGTGTGATGCGGAAACTTCGTTCAAGTATTTCCCGTCTTTATCAATTTGCACCACGGCTCCTCGTTTCGACATTTTTGTTGCTCACTTATGTTTCTTTTTGTTGAAGTATCCTCTGCTAATATGTGGATCAAAGTGCGGGGCCTTGTTAATTGGAGCTTGTGCCTTGATAAAAAATAACAACCTGCTCTTTAAAAAACAAAAATTTTAATATTTACATAGCAATGTCCATTCAGAAGATTCGATAAAAAAAAAATACTATATTACTTGACGTGAATTTTAATTTTCATCCATCACATGGGCCCTTYCCGTTTGTTCAAAATCTAGCAAAGGCATCCAGTAGTGAAAAAATACACGAAGCTTGAATAAGGACAGAAAAAGAGMGWGTGTGTGTGAGAGAAAGAGTAAAAAAAAATTAAAAMACACAAAAAAATTTAACGAGAACCACATTGCAATAAAAATGTCGGGTAAACTAATATTCTTTTTTTTTTTTTTTTTGGCAATCATTAATGTTTTTGTGACMTTTATTCMTTTGTTTTTTACAAACCCATACATCTAATTRAWATAGTTTTTTTTTGTTAGTTATTTCTGCACCGACWATTTTTTGTTTCTCTTTTTTGTTAAAACAAGARCATTTCTTTARAAAATTATTGTTYWMTGGAATAACTCTCTGGGTCAGACTACACAAAATATAATTTTGCTACAGGACTTTCTAGCACCCAGCCTAGAGCTTRGCTTTATTWGTGTATGCAATAGACTGAAAGCTKTAGGTAACATTTTTTTTACCGAGTGAKATTAAAAAAAAAATAATATTAATAATTAACAACACTGCTCTGCACGTTTTCARCCTAGCTTTTTTATATATYGTGCAGGTTCTTTTGTWCAWGTTTACATTCCATGGTAATTTCGTATTTACTGCTTTTATTYTGRAAAATACCATATATGGTGTTRCACGACACACCGTGATTTGAATTTARCAGGAGTTGTAAGGTCGATCTGRAAGGTARAAGTATTTTCGGTGTACTGCGGGTAATACCTTGGAAACTTTTATTAAAACATTGTACAAAACATTTCTTTTTCATCYCTGAGGCCAATTTTTTATTTTAATAAMGTTTTCACGATCTCAAAAACATTACGTRGATATTTTTTAGAGTTCMTTGTCCAATATGTGTATTTTYMTCTAAACATATAGGTAATGATTAATTTCARCCYGCTGTGTCAGTAASTTGTGTCTTCCGGTTGGTTTTCAATGCTYGGGRAGTTRGKAGTTTTYATTTTCAGGTTGCCWTTCAAAGTGCTCTCTTTCCTTAACCTAAAAYATATATCTTCTTTTGATMGACCATTTCTCGTAGTCTTCCTTGACATCTTTCAACCTCTGATTAGGAAAAAAACAGAGAAAAAAAGCAAGAAACATTTTTGGAAATTAGTATGTTATAATAGTGATAATAAATGGAGCAAAGCAGTAGTTACCACGACACTGGGTACTCCAACACAGAAAACCAATCACAAAAGATATATGAGCAACGAGGAACGGTACAGCAGAACGCTAAAGTTTAAAACATGATGTTGTTKTTTTTWTTGAATGAATAGGAACGACCTAACGATTGGATGTTGTTCAGAAGTGTGTTTGTTTTTAATTGGAATTTGAATAAAAAAAGTTGATGATCAAAGAGCCCAACGACGTAAGCCCAATTGCTATAGGTCTTATCTAAGTCTTATAAGCCATCCAAGGACTTAAATGACATTGAGGATTATATTTGACACTAATTCTCATCCTGTATAAGAACACTCACTACAAACGGTTAAGTTACACTCACCTTTTTATGGATTTGGGTCACCAGCACTTATCGTGAACAAAGARTATATCTGATTTCATGAGTACACGTTACGGAACACCAGCAATAGCTCTGCGATCCTTTTTGATCAAGAAAAACACTTGTCAAGACTACAAAGAACAAAGCATTTTACCTCACTCGTGCTCAYCTTAATTTGTTGATTACTTTTAAAAATAATATGTGCAATCTTTTTACTAACAAAACATTTTTTGTTTTTTTTTTTTTTTTGTTTCAATGTTTWAAACATCTTATTGGAATTTGTCATATAGACCGGGGAGTAGTTTTCCATGACAATCCAAACTACAAGATTTRAAAAGAAAGAAATAAGCAAACAACATATTTGATATCAGATATACAACATGCCTCCAAAGCAACAAGTCTCCAAAGCCCAAAAAGCTGCTGCAGCTATGGCTGGTGGTAAAAAATCTAAAAAGAAGTGGTCCAAAAAATCCCACAAAGACAGAGCTCAACACGCTGTCATTTTGGATGAAGAAAAATACGAAAGAATCTTGAAAGAAGTTCCAACTTACAGATTCATTTCCGTTTCTGTTTTGGTTGATAGATTAAAGTTRGGTGGTTCTTTGGCTAGAATTGCTTTGAGAGATTTGGAAGGTCAAGGTATTATCAAACCAATCTCCAAACACTCCAAACAACAAATCTACACCAGAGCTACTGCTTCTGAATAAACAGGTTAATTTAACATTAAAATTTAACAGAATTTTTATAACGTTTTTCCCCTAGCTTTATTCAAAAATATAAAATCCAAATTATTCTTCTTATACATTACGTCTAATTACGTTTAAAGTTTGGTACATAGTTATATAGACTTYTATAGTCTYTATTATAACAAACCCTTAGTATCTATAGATAAGTTTTCTTCARGAGCTGGATATGCCTACTCATATTCCAAATGCTYCATCGCATCGTTCAATTGTTGACCGATGCTATCGACGGACCTACACGATTCTTAGATGTGAGTGGTTAATGATCGTCATTAGCTGTTTTTTTTTTGGCTCATTTACAGTTGAAAGCTGCTTGACGATGAAAGYTGCTTGACGATGGTCCAATCACGTGTTATAATTAAACATATTTTTTTTTTGGTACTAATTAGCTATGAAAAAAAATGCCCTCTAGATCTGATGTCCATCCTGAAAGAAAAACGTACAATTGAGAGAAAAAGTAAAAACCAAAATTGAATTTGTTTTTTTTAACAAATAAGATGAGTTCATAATTGAACTATGRAGYTGATTAARTCTARTATYAWGTCTTCTAWAGGGCTTTCCTTTWYTGAGGAMCTTTATYTYACAMACAATAAAAAAGWCAACCAAAAAGAACCATRGCACAGCGAAAAGTGCTGTGCTATGGTTATCAGACATTTTGGAAGCATAATGTGAGTGAGTYCTGTCCGGCTTTTGACAAMACRWCATTAGTGGACATTTCTACCTCTCTGTTTCTTTTTTTTTTTTTTTTTTTCTTCCTTCCTGCAATCGAGCTGTTTACTCAGTCATTAGATTGRGTTTGCTGCATGTGATTTTAGTTTTTGTTTTGGTRTTTTCAACTTTTTTTTAAATGATTATAAAATTTTATTTAGTAGGTATTCTTTTCGGAGGATACTTACTATACTATAACTGAGGAAGTATATGCAGGACACATTGTTAAATTAGGAATTCTTCGTTTATGATTATTAAGTGGRAACCCAAAAAAAAATGAAAATAAAAAAGACATTTCTGAAAAGAAGTGAAGACATGCAGTGAATTAATGACCAGTAAACARTGGTATTTGTGGAAGTTGAAAAGAGTTGCATGTGCACTCACATATGCCCAATAATGTCTGTTGACGACATGAGGTCATGTCTCAAAATAATAACAATAACGAAACTCTGGTATTTGTGGCTCAAACATGAAAGCTTTGYTATGACGTGGTTCGACCGTTGMTATACTTTTTTGGCACACTTTTGCTTTTTGTTTGATAATCATAATGATGAATGACAACCACCTTGTCTTTACTATCCGACGATGGTTTAACCATAAACATGTGTCACTGGATATATACATGCATCACCATCTGAATATTTACATCAAACAAAAAGAAAGTTGGCTAGAGAGGAAAAAAAAAGTAWCGCGTTGTGACCATGCATCAGCTTACATACATTTGTTTGTCCTRCAGGTGCTGTAACAAGGAACAATTACCTAGTTACAYATTGATATTATTTTGGAACCATAGAAACAGATSRGTYCTTCTGTTTCTTTGTTARATTTCAMCTCTAAGCTTTAAGTAAAAGAAAGTTTTAAATGATGATACCAATAAATTCAGTTCTGCTTCTGATTACCATTTTTTTTCATGAAGATAACATTTACTTACCATTTCATTCATAACTTTTCTGAAAACTTTCTTTTYCAAAGCTTTGTAACTTGCATCTTGTATTYTTAGGCTATTTGCGYGTGCAATTGACAACATWTCTTGACGACATCTAAYCTGTTAGTGAAACACAAAATAAAAGCATACTAAACTAAATGCTAAACTCGTTTTTTTTWATTTTGTTTATTTTTCAAGCATAAAACTAACCTTTYGGGTCAGATAAGTTTGYTGAYYTGAAAGAAAACTTGGAAACARAGAAGTAAACAAAAATTTAAGTTGAAATTTTGGAAAAGGTTGAAAATATTACKGAATATATCTATTCAAGCTATGTTTGTKTATTGGGCYAATATTGTGATCTTTAATTYAATACGCGCTTAATGTTYWTTGTGTCTCAATMCATCTCGTCCTTCTTGGGAGGCATTTCTTTTTTTCTGTTTTTCAAGCTCATCGGGTATTTTGTGAGTTTTTCCAACAGAGCAAACATGAGGTACCACAGAAAAAAACAACAGCACTTGTCATTGCACCAATGGCCAATTCGAAATTCGAGTACGTTAGAGTTTTTGAAACACACACCACCATCTTGCCAGAGACTTTCATTGTAGTTCGAATTGATGGGAAGAACTTCCATGAGTTTTCCACACATTACAACTTTGACAAACCCAATGATATAAGAGCTTTAGGGTTGATGAACGCGGCCGCTAAAAATCTGGTCCTGAAGTATAAAAGTGAGATCATATGTGCTTTTGGTGAGAGTGATGAGTTTTCCTTTATTTTAAGGAAAGATACAGCATTGTACAACAGAAGAAGCGATAAGATCGCAACGCTTTTCGCTTCGTACTTCACGGCTCAGTACATTTTTCTATGGAACAAGTTTTTCCAAACTGAAGAAAACCCTCAGGAATTGGACTTCAAACATCTGCCATGCTTTGATTCAAGATGCGTCACYTATCCAAACTTGAAGACAATAAAAGATTACTTGAGTTGGAGATTTGTGGATACGCATATAAACAATTTGTACAACACTGCATTTTGGAAACTTATTTTGRTTTGTGGTTTGGATCCTAAGGCGGCTGAAGGTGAACTATGTGGKACTTTGAGCAGCGACAAGAACGAAATCTTATGGACAAAATGTAACGTCAATTATAATGATGAGCCGGAGATCTTCAAAAAGGGATCTTTGATAAACAAAAAGGGAGAGATATTACACATAGATGTTATAAAAAAYATTGACACTATTTTCAAAGGATTTGAATAGTTTCGGTGTTTTGCAACCAGTATATACTTTCATTCCCATTCTGGCTATTGCTTTTGATAAAAGAATGCACAAGGGAATCAGAATTTTTTCCAAAAGAGTACAACTTTTGGCCTCGATGCGTTTCTGTATYCCATTGGTACAAAGAGCCCCTTTCGCTTCCTCTYAAAACAAAACATTTTGAACCATCGCAAAACAGGGAAACACCAATTTTGGCCATTGTTTCACACAACTTTTTCAGCTTGTAAGCTTTGATAATTTGGAAATTCCATTGAGYATCCTGTATCGATAGWGATAACAAAACACATCCATAATTGTTTACATTCACGACTAATTTAAAAATCTGGCTTCCAGTTCTTTGCAGCACGTCCAAGGTTGAGGTGATTTGGTTKGTTGTATTTAATGGCAAAGTTTTCACTATGRTATCATTTTTGCCTATAAAYYGTAGTTTTTGAGTASTTGCACATACTTGAAAACAGTAAATGTTGTTATCGTAGCAAGTTGCAATAACATATGTACTCGTGGAGCTGAAAAGTTTCAATTCGCTGAATGAATCATGTGCAATTTTTTTMAAGTGTGAAACCAAATTATCTTGCTTAAACACATATTTAGCATTACKGGAGGAATTCTTAGGTCTTGGTTTTTTGGTCACTCTATGCTCYAATATTTGTAATGATCTTTTGCTTAATTCTTTATAGAATCTRAAATTTATAATTGAACCTGTGTTTGTGACAACAAAGAATAGCATCATATGTGATTTGTTGCAAGCTTGGAAGTCCATAATTCTTGCATATGGGTCATTGAGTTTCCACTTGTAACTGAGCTGCTTTTGAGAGCARTTTTGCAAATCATCAGAAACTGCTGAATMTAACAATAAGCGGTCCAACTTGGCCCAACTTATGCTGGYGTCATCAGACCATATCAAATACATTCCATTGTTTTCGTATTCATGATAAATGAGTTTTTTAATTTGTCTGGTGTTGTAGCTTCCAAGGTTCACAGTCTTGATCAACTTGCTTTTGCCAATGTTTTGTGTGCTTTGTTCAATGTTTAAGAAATGGAGCAGATTGGAGTCATCCACGTATACAAGGTGTCGATTGTCAATTACCGTGTAAGTAACAATGCTTGATTTTTGCAAGTTTTCATCATCTGTCAGCGGAAATACATTGTGAACCATGTCATCTGTGWGGGGGGCTGTTTTGGGCTTGCCAAGAGTGTATTGGTTTTACGGAGGTTGCTCTGCCTTGAATATTTTGGGYGTACTATCTCTCCTGATGTATCTAATTTAAAATTCAAAAGTACAATTATACGSATATAAAAGCATTAAAACKTTTTTAGTCAAGAAATTGTCCGTGATAGTTTAACGGTTAGAATTGGCGTTTGTCGCATGCCAGATCGGGGTTCGATTCCCCGTCGCGGAGGTTTTTTTTTTTGCATTCTGCACAATGTTATCTTGTATTGAAATTTGTGTCTTACTRCGTGAGGGCTTGTATAGGTTAACAGATAAGATTGTGCAACTGGCTCAATGGATGCTTTTTTTCCTTTTTTTTATTTTTTTACTGCTCTAGGCCTCAGACTGGTTTCATTAAATGACATTTAAGAGGTTTTTGAGAAATTTCTACCACAATTAACGCCCTAAATGTTGCAGGTCAGGGRTGGGTGACTCACCTTTACAAAAGTATATTTCCATAATGGGAAAACACATGATCCCATTGTAAACGAAATCAATGTACAAGGACATTCAAAAATGTTCTTACTACCATGGCAAAATAGCGTTTTTTTGGTTTTTTTTTTTGCTATATTTAGAAAACCAGCTGATTTTTGAGAGCTTCGTAWTTATTGATCCAAAAAGCGTTGCCTCAAAAACAGTGGTCAACTTTTTCAAYACGTCAGATCGCTACTTAACTTTAATTCTAATTGAGCAAGCACGTTGTGCGAGTTCCCTCATCTTGAAACAACATTGACGACAAATAAATGCAATAAACACAGCTTGTTTTACAATTTCTTTAATTGACTCTGTGAAATAAAAGAAAAGAGGCTTTTTTTTTTTTTTGGCTCTTTTCTTTTTTCATGTCCCAGTTTGTTTCTGTTATTTGCTACATTAGGMAGTTTTGCCAAGACCAATAATTGTATGAGTTGGAGGACCCTGAAATCATAAAATCTAAAATTAACAACTTGTGTCACTTAGTTTTAGCATTCATTACTATTACAAAAACCCAGCAAAAAATTTTGTTGCTTGAAAAATTATTACGGGTTTTTTCCAAAGGCTCATAAAGCAATTACGCTTTTGTCTCAGAAAAAATAGTGGGCTCAGCAGCAGGAAGGTTAAAAAAAAATAAAATACAATAAAATAAAATATATAACATATATAAAATATATGCACCAAAAACAAAACACAAAAAAAAAAAGAGGTGTTGCGTTTACCCTACACAGTACTGACGCAGAAGATTATTCAAATGCGTGACTTGAAAGTATAAAACTCATATTGTGCCTGAATTTGGGTTTCAAAGTTGAGAAGTCAATAATTTTTAAACAATGCTGCGTTGGTGCAATTTAAAGTAATGATTTCTTGCTAAATATAGATTTTTCAATATAGAGCTCRTATTAGTTAGTTGCAAACAATTTAATGATCTATGGTATAGATCCAGCARCAATTGATGCGGGGCAATTTTATTGATGCATTCTGAACTTTGAGTTTCTTGAGGRATCAAATGTTTAATAAAAAAAAAAAAAATGTATATAAAGAGGATGAGTTTCAACTTTTTTTCAATTCAAAATCTCTCTYCTTTTTCTCATATCAATATATAAAAAATCAAAAACCCCATCCAAAAAGAAATCCACTTCAGTGAATTACTATCAACAAAACAATCAAAAACAACACCTCAACACTAYTAACTCTTCAAAACAATACTTTTAAAAATGCAATTCTCTAAAATCGCTGTTGGTTCCACTCTAATTGCCACTTCTTTGGCTGCTGGTTACACCCCTGGTGAACCATGGTCCACTTTGACCCCAACTGCCACTTACACTGACGGTTTGTCCAGTTTCCCATCCAGTTTTGGTATTGCTGTTGCTCCAATCACCACTGGTTCCATCTACGAAAAATACGCTGCTACGGCCACTGCTTCTGCCACTTCTGGTGTCACCACCACTTTGGCTCCATSCTCTTCTTCCTCCTCCACCACCGCCACCTCTACTTCTCYAATCAACACTGACCCAATCCAAGCAGCTGCCTGTTTGAACGACGGTACATTGAAAATCACTTTGGAAGACTCTATTTTGAGAGACGACAAAGGTAGAATCGGGTCTATTGTTTCTAACAGACAATTCCAATTTGACGGTCCTCCACCTCAAGCTGGTGCCATCTACGCTGCTGGTTGGTCTATCACCCAAGAAGGTAACTTGGCCATTGGTGATGAAGATGTCTTTTTCCAATGTCTATCCGGTGAATTTTACAACTTGTACGACGAACACATTGGGTCTCAATGTGAACCTATTTACTTGCAAGTTTTGGACTTGGTTGAATGTTAAATTGAAAGTTTTCAATTAATCAGGTTGTTTACAAAGAAAAAAGAAACAAAAACACCACGCATCCATCATCTGTACATTAGGTTTCGCAAACGCTGTTATTCAAAAGAGGAATGACTTAGCAACGATAGTGATGATTGCTTGAAATCACAAAAATAATAAAAAACAAAAAAAACATCACTACGCATGATAAACATCAGTATATATCATTTAGCATATTTACAAATTCATATAAGGACACTTTTAACAAACGATTAAAAAATTTACACTTTTTTTTTAAGGTTTCTTAATTTTCTTGACAAATTTTTGACAAAAAATATATACACTTGATGTGTTTTTTTTTTGGTATATATAATGCTGTTTATGATTGGATATTTATCTATGTATTTTTGATCTTAAAAAAATGTATTGAAAAACAATAGTTGATGCAAATGGTAGAGTATGTCTTTCTGCTTGGATCAGTAATTTCTAGCATTGATCCCATTATTGTCACCTTCGTAGTACCCGCTATCTTCGTCGCTGTTGGCATACGGGTCATGGTAGTTGGAACTGTTCGCGTTGCTACTGCTCTTGTTGCTCATATCATTTTGCACCTGTTGCGACTGTGAGGTGCTGCCACTGTAGCGATTGTCGCCCGTGCTACTGTTATTGTTGTTTGCCGAGGACGTGGCATTGGAGGCGTCATTTGTGTTCAAGGGCAAAGCTCCACTGGTGAAGGGATCGTTTATCGGATATGGAGTGCCAACGGAACTACGCGTTTGACCATGGTACGATTTTCTTCCCGGCACGATGTCTCCGTCTATGTTTCTTTGTGTTGCAGAGTTGTTGCCCTTTGAACCTGTTGGAGCTGTTGCTGCTCTTCCGACATTTGGTGCTGCTGAGCCCTGCGATGGTACTGGGTTCCCGTTTTCATCCAAGTACACGTCTCTTTCAAACATGTCGTTGTCGATGTTCATGTTTGTTATATTTTCTGGTCCGCTGTTTCTCAAAGAATGAGTGTACCCCTCGTTATTACTTTTCTCCATTTCTTCCATCCCTGGTGGTGTACTTGATGGRTCGTATCTATCGTTTGCGTTTTTACCCAGAAAAATTTTGTACCATARTTTAGTGAATTTGTTTGCCTTAACTGCGGTGACGACTTTCCCGTCTGAATCAATAAAATTGACCTTTTTCGATTTGATAAAGAAATAATAGACCAAAATCCCAAAGGCAATCAACAATGGAACACCAATCCCGACAACACACCCAATCACAATCTTCTTGTTTTTCGACGATAAACCACCACCAGATCCACCATTCTGCTTGCCCCCGGGCAAAACCGAGGCAGTGGCAGTGATAGTGGTGTAGATATTGGAATATATGGTTTGCCCATCAATAACGGTGGTGTGTGTCCCGATTGGCTTTGTTGTTATAGAATTGGAGGAAGTGGAGGAGGTCGAGGAATCAGTTGCGGACACGGAGGAAGAAAAGGAAGAAGAAGAAGAAGAGGTGGAAGAAGTTGTGGAACTGTGGGAAGACGATGTGGTAGACGATCTGCTTGAGGACGAAAGGGAGGAGGAGGCGGAGGAGGAGGCGGAAGAGGAAGACAACGACAAAGACGAGGATGTGCGTGAGCTGCTCATGGAAGAGGAGGACGACGCCACTGTTGCGTTGTTGAATCCTGTATCGGATGGAACACCACCGGTACTAGTCGAAAACCCACTATCACTACTACTGAAGGRAGTCGTCGAAGAAAGGGAGCTTGYAGTACTGTTGGTGGCGGATGTTTCTGCATTTGGTGTCGCAAATGTATTGTCCGTAGTTGA
Organism: Hanseniaspora osmophila; assembly: GCA_001747045.1. Classification (NCBI taxonomy): domain Eukaryota; kingdom Fungi; phylum Ascomycota; class Saccharomycetes; order Saccharomycodales; family Saccharomycodaceae; genus Hanseniaspora; species Hanseniaspora osmophila. The sequence continues at coordinate 1,671,177 of LPNM01000007.1, read as the reverse complement.
CGATGAAGAAAAAGCTGAAGATGCTGTTGCAAAAGTGTCAAACGTCAACGAAGAAGATATTGGGGTAGTAGAGGATATGGAAGATGACGAAGTGGTTGATGAAATGGTATTGGCATCAGTGTTGGAATTCGAACTCGTGATGGGCAAAGAAGTGAAACCCCCTGTATCAGTAGTAACCCCTCCGGKAGCAGTTGAAGAACTAAAAGACGCGGCATTTGCAGAATTGGTGAGATTGCTATTGGTATTGGTATCGGTAACAGTATTGCCTGCAGCAGTAGCAGCTATCGCCTGTGCCAAGGCTGTGTTGAAAAACTGAGAACTTATCAGCAGTGCTATGACTGTGGGTATTAGCAATTGTTTTTTCTGGTTGTTTCTCATATGTGTTGGTGTTGGTGTTGATATTTGCTCGACTTTTGCTTAAATTGATAATGCTTCGTGTTTTATATGATATGWGTGTAATGCCAAATAGGTTTGTGATTACCTTCTTGTCTCTTTAATTATATGAAAGCCAGAGTAAATCTATCTATGGATTTGTTTGGATATCTATTCCAAGATCACTATTCTAATTCTTACTTCTTCTTCTACTTCTACTTTCCTCTTCATCTTCTTGCAAAATTTACCAAGAACTTTGTTAAGATTTAGAGAAAATCAATCAAGATTTTTATTAAGATCAAGACTTTGCTCAGATCAAGACTCTAGCTTCTTTTCTACTCTCAAATTCTTTCATCAAACAACCATAAACCACTATGAAACATAAGTAAAAATCGATCAAATCCCATATTCGGTCGTTGCTTTCCTTGCTTTGGTTTCTTTGTGATCTCATTTTTTTTTTCCCTCTTTGTCGTTTTTTTCTTACTACAACTTCTATTTTAAGACTTTAATTTTTTTGAGTTTTTTCTTTTTTTAGATTTAGTACCACGGGACCATGAAGTTTGGCTACTACTGCTACTACTGCTRCTACTRCTRCTACTACTRCTWCTACTRCTTSTACTACTTGTACTACTTGTACTACTCCCACGATTAATATGATTGCTTGAACAATGAGATCATGTTATTGTAAATGATCTTCAAATATATTCTACTTATACTAAAGAATAATAGGTCTGTCACAAAAGCAACCCAATAAAAACAAGTAAGACAAAAAATTTAAACAATACACTCAAAGATGAAACAAATAAAAATGGCCAAAAAAAGGTGCATTGGTAAAAGAAGAGAAACACATTGAGCATCTTGAAGCTATTTCATCTGTGCTTTGATTGTTACATCCATAATACTTGTAGTAATTGTGAAAATGCTATGAGAAGGACAACGACATGAACATCTTCCCAGTGACCTTCAAGTCATGCACAAATTGCCTATCTTAACCTGTTTCATAAATTTTGTTGTCTGGATTCTTGCCGTTAAGAGCCCATTCCAGTAGAGAAAGACACAAACAAAGACGTGATACACAGAAAATCACAAATAACTCTCAAAGCATGAAGTAAAAAAGTAGTGATTGAGTAACAGAGCTCGTATGCTTTAAAGCACGTGATTAGAACAATCAAAAATTAGGCACATTAGTTGTCACTTTGAATTACAAACTTCATTAGCGGCTATGGCGTTTGATTTGGTTTGCTAATAGAGTGTCAGATAAAGTGGGGCAACTTATGACTGCATATTTTCATTTGATGATGATGATGATGATGATGTTGATGAAACCATTGAGTGGTTTTTTTTTTTGGCTGTGACCGCGCAACCATTGATCACAGCAGTGATTTGAGCATCCTGTAGCTATTACTTAAAACCGTACCTTTTCAAATCAGTACTTGGTTCTATCACGTGTATATATCATTTATTGTATCGTGTTCATGCTTCAGTAATGTATCACGTGGTAAACTGTATTAATCCCGTCTTTTCTTTTTTTTTTTTAATTTTTTTATTATTTTTTTTTTTTATTTTTTTTTCATTTTTTTCCAGCTCTCTCTTGTGTCATTCTCGGTTTTCTTCTCATGCTTTTCATTTTTTGCAATGCTTTAATGTAATTCAATTCGATGCAGACAGGTTTTATTTGTAATATCATAAAAAGACTTTTCTTTTTTCAAATTGAAACTGGTAAGATTTTTTTAAACAACTTTTTAAGCCCATCATCCTACATTATTTGGTGCTGACGTAATTGCTAATAGCATTTTATCTTTCAGTATTTACTTCTTTAACCACCAAAAAAGTGGCCAACAAAGCGGAAGCATCACTGTATCACAACAAACCCAACACTTTAACAAGTCGAAACTCTCATCYCCGCATTAGTGATACGTTTTGATCGTCAATTAATAGAGGAAAAATCAATAAAACGATATTGTAAAATAGATAGAGAGATCAAAAACAACAACATCAACATGAGTTCTGTGATATTACCAAGAATTGCCAACAGAACAGCTGATTTCAGAACTGTGGAAAGAGAAGAAAGATTCAAAAACCCACCAAAGGATAAATCTGCGTTCCCACTGTTGCAAGAAGCCGTTGAGCCTCATGTCGAATCTTTCAACGAGTTGTCCGACTCGGCAACGGCCCTAGGGTTGTTGAACTTGGCTGTTAAGGATTTGGGCTCAAGAACAGTTTACGATGGGTCCAAAATGGTCAATTCTCAAGGTGAAGTAGATGTCACCAATCCTGATTTTTTGGGGAACAAATTGTCCATGAAAATCGAACAAGTTTCCTTGAATAAACCAATGTCTAACGACGGGGTTTCTAATGCTTTGGAAAGAAAAATCTATCCAAGTGAATCGAGACAAAGGTTAACCTCGTACAAAGGGAAACTGATGTTGAAACTGTCGTGGAGCGTGAACGATGGTGAAGAAACTTTTTCTGAAGTAAGAGAGTGTGGGTATGTTCCAATCATGCTGCAAACCAACAGATGCCATTTGTACAATTTGTCTCCATACGATTTGGTTCAAAAAAGAGAGGAAAGTGACGAGTTGGGTGGGTACTTTATTGTTAATGGGATTGAAAAATTGATCAGAATGTTGATTGTTCAAAGAAGAAACCATCCAATGGCCATCATCAGACCAAGTTTTGCCAATAGAGGGGCATCTTATTCTCAATATGGTATTCAAATCAGATCTTGCAGACCAGATCAAACTTCGCAAACGAATGTTTTGCACTATTTGACCGATGGTCAAGTCAACTTGAGATTTTCTTGGAGAAAAAACGAATACTTGGTTCCAATTGTTATGATTTTGAAAGCTTTGACCGATTGCTCCGATAAAGAAATTTTTGATGGGATCGTTGGTTCAGATTTGGAAAACTCGTTTTTGACTGATAGATTGGAATTGTTATTGAGATCTTTCAAAAAGAAATACCCAACTCTACAAAACAAATACCAAATCTTGCAATACTTGGGTGACAAGTTTAGAATTGTTTTCCAAGCTCCGCAAGGGATGAGTGACCACGATGTTGGTAACATGGTTTTGAACAGAATTGTTTTGGTCCATTTGAACAATTACGACAATTTGAGTAACTCAGAGTACAAACCAGAAAAACCTTCTGACATCCACAACAAGGACAAGGCAAGAATGATTTTTTTCATGATCAGAAAATTGTACGCTTTGTGTGCTGGTGAATGTTGTCCAGATAATCCAGATGCCACTCAACATCAAGAAGTCTTGTTGGGTGGGTTTTTATACGGTATGATTTTGAAAGAAAAAATGGAAGAATACTTGAACAACATTGTGTTGCAGATCCAATCTGATCTAAATAGGGGGCTTGCTGTTAATTTCAAAAGCAAAAAATACATGTCCAGAGTGTTTATGAGAATCAACGAAAACATTGGGTCCAAAATGCAGTACTTTTTGTCCACTGGTAACTTGGTMTCTCAATCTGGTTTGGATCTGCAACAAGTTTCCGGTTACACAGTTGTTGCAGAAAAAATTAATTTTTATAGATTCTTGTCCCATTTYAGAATGGTCCATAGAGGGTCCTTTTTYGCTCAATTGAAAACAACAACAGTTAGAAAATTGTTGCCTGAATCGTGGGGGTTTCTTTGTCCGGTCCATACTCCTGATGGGTCTCCTTGTGGGTTGYTGAACCATTTTGCTCACAAGTGTAAGATCTCTACTAAAGAATCTGACGTTTCAGCAATTCCAGATCTTTTGTTCCAATTGGGAGTTGTTCCATCAAGTCACATTTTGGCTGCGGGTCCATCGATGAGTTGTGTCCAAGTCAATGGTAAGATCATTGGTTGGACCTCTCATGAACAAGCAAAAATTGTCGCTGACACTTTGAGATACTGGAAAGTAGAAAGCCAAGGAACTGACAAAATCCCATTGGACTTAGAAATTGGATACGTTCCTCYTTCCACTAGAGGTCAATACCCAGGGTTGTTCATCTTTGGTGGCCGTCAAAGAATGATGAGACCTGTCAAATACTTGCCATTGGATAAACAGGACATTGTTGGACCATTTGAACAAGTGTACATGAATGTTGCCGTTACTCCTCAAGAAATTGCAAACAACATCCATTCTCACGTTGAATATTCTCCAACAAACATTTTGTCTATTTTGGCCAACTTGACCCCATTTTCCGATTTCAACCAATCTCCAAGAAACATGTACCAATGTCAGATGGGTAAACAAACCATGGGTACTCCAGGTGTTGCCTTGTGTCACAGAAGTGATAACAAGTTGTACAGATTGCAAAGTGGTCAAACACCAATTGTCAAAGCGAATTTGTACGATGATTATGGGATGGACAACTTTCCTAACGGTACCAATGCCGTTGTTGCTGTTATTTCCTACACTTGTTACGATATGGATGACGCGATGATCATCAACAAATCCGCAGACGAAAGAGGGTTTGGATACGGGACCATGTACAAAGTTGAGAAAGTTGACTTGTCACAATCTAGAGGTAGAGGTGACCCTATCACCCAGCATTTTGGTTTTGGTGACGATGAATGGCCTAAAGAATGGTTGAACAAGTTGGATGATGATGGGTTGCCATACATTGGCACCTATGTTGAAGAAGGTGATCCAATCGTTGCATACTTTGATGAAACCATTGGGAAAACCAAGATCAAAACTTACCACCACTCGGAACCAGCTTATATTGAAGAAGTCAATTTGATTGGGGACGAAAGTAACAAATTTCAAGAACTACAAAATATCTCTATCAAATACAGAATCAGAAGAACTCCACAAATTGGTGATAAATTTTCGTCAAGACACGGGCAAAAAGGTGTTTGTTCGAGAAAATGGCCAACAATCGACATGCCATTCAGTGAAACAGGGATTCAACCAGACGTCATTATTAACCCTCATGCATTTCCTTCAAGAATGACTATTGGTATGTTTGTTGAATCTTTAGCCGGGAAAGCCGGTGCTTTGCATGGGATTGCTCAAGATGCCACTCCATGGAATTTCAGTGAAGACGATACCCCTGCYGATTATTTTGGTGACCAATTGGCCAAAGCCGGTTACAATTACCATGGTAATGAGCCTTTGTACTCTGGTGCCACTGGGGAAGAATTCAGAGCGGACATCTACATTGGGGTTGTTTACTACCAGAGATTGAGACATATGGTTAACGATAAGTTCCAAGTGAGATCCACTGGTCCAGTGAATAGTTTGACCATGCAACCTGTGAAGGGTAGAAAGAGAGGTGGTGGTATTCGTGTTGGGGAGATGGAAAGAGATGCCTTGATTGGGCACGGTACCGCTTACTTGCTACAAGACCGTTTGTTGAATTGTTCCGATTACACACAAACTGCAATCTGTAGAGATTGTGGTGCATTCTTGACAACTCAAGCAAGTGTCCCAAGAATTGGGGCCAAAGCTTCAATGAGATGTAGAAGATGTGCCATCAAGTTTGAAGACGCTAAAAAGGCCATTTCCAAACAAGGCGACAATATTTATATCGACGATTCAAACATATGGGAGGACGGCCAAGGCAACAAGTTTGTCGGTGGTGGGAACACAACGACAGTTGGCATTCCATTTGTCTTGAAGTACTTGGACTCCGAATTGTCTGCTATGGGTATCAGACTGAAATACAACGTTGCTCCTAAATAAACAATKAGCATAAGTATCACCCACATATGTACATTAGTATAAAGAAATCAACGAGTTATTATAAAAAAAACAGTCATTAAATATGTTCAATTTTCGCTCAAGAGAGTTCATTAAGCGGTCTTGTAGCTTCAAAGTTAGCACACACACACACACACACGTGCTACAAAAAATACTCTTATTTGGACGATCTAAGCCAAGAAACTCTGCATAGTTTTTAAGCACTAAAATAGTAACAAAAGCTAGAAAACAACGCAAACGGGTTTCCAAACGACGCGAAAAAAAAAAAAAAAGAAAAAAGAAAAAAAAAACATAAAAAAAAAAAAATAAAAAACTGAGTGAAGATAAACTAAGCAGCATTGGCTTAAACCCATAACACACGCCAGGTATGTGATCGATCAGCAGTTGAGCCCATTTTGTAGAACTTGGGCACTTGGAAAGTTTAATTTTATGGCTATTCCCGTGGAGACTGTATGTGTAGGGTGTAGTTCTCATTTACAATATCGCCTCGATGTTGGCATTTCACAGTGAAAATTGTTGTGAGCTGTTAGAATTTTAAGACTTATTGAAACCCAACTTTCCACAAACATCAGCCTGTGCAAACATATCGCTACCAAAGCTCACAAACAAACGTTTTTGAAAAAAAAAAAAAAGGCCAGTTTCACGRAAAAGACCACTGCATTGCAGCATAAGACAAAAAAAATAAATAAGATGTCGGATAATCCCTTTGAATCTGTAAACAAAGAGAAATTCAACAACTCCGATTCCTCAGAAAAAACAAATGATGTGAACGAATACGTCAACTTGGACGATCTTTCAAAAAAAAACAGCCCATCTTTGAAATACTGCACTTGCACAGTTGAGGAAACCATCAATGATTTCCAATCTGATGGAACGCATGGGCTTCAAAATAATCACATTGTTGAGCAAAAAAGACAAGAGTTTGGATCTAATGAGTGCAACGATGACGAAGAAGAAGAAAGTTTGCTGATGCAGTTTTTGAAAACTTTTACCGGAGATCCATTGATCTTGCTTTTGATCGGGTCTGCTGTTGTTAGTTTTGTCATGGGAAATTTTGATGATGCCATCAGTATTACCCTAGCTATTGTCATTGTTGTCACTGTTGGGTTTGTTCAAGAATACAGATCAGAAAAGACTTTGCAAGCATTGAACCAATTAGTGCCAGCAGAGTGCCATGTCATCAGAAACGGTACCTCCAGTAGCAACACTTTGGCATCGTTGCTTGTTCCTGGTGATTTAGTTTGTTTTAAAGTTGGGGATAGAATTCCTGCAGATGTCAGAATCATTGATTGTGTTGATCTATACATAAACGAAAGTAACTTGACCGGGGAAAACGAGCCTGTTTTCAAAAGCTCTGATCCTGTCAAGAGCAAGTCTTTTGGAGAAGTGCCAGCTCTAAAYCAAAGAACTTCAATTGCCTACATGGGTACTTTGGTCACTGAGGGTCATGGGAAAGGTATTGTTGTTGGGACTGGTAAAAACACCGCATTTGGTTCTGTTTTTGAGATGATGAATGCAATCGAAAAGCCAAAGACTCCTTTGCAACAAGCAATGAACAAATTGGGTCAAGACTTGTCTTATGTTTCTTTTATTTTGATTGGTGGGATTTGTTTGATTGGAATAATCCAAGGTAAGTCGTGGTTGGATATGTTTCAAATTTCGGTTTCCTTGGCTGTTGCAGCCATTCCTGAAGGGTTGCCGATTATTGTTACTGTGACCTTGGCTCTTGGTGTTTTGAGAATGGCCAATAAAAAAGCYATTGTTAGAAGATTGCCAAGTGTTGAGACTTTGGGGTCTGTTAATGTTATTTGCACCGATAAAACAGGTACTTTGACCGAAAACCACATGACTGTTTCCAAACTATGGTCCATAGGCTCAATGCTGAACAAATCGCAAATATTGGATATTGACTCGAGTAACGGTAACAGTTTTAGTAATGTTTTGTCATCCTCTAAGCAGTCCTCTTCAAGGGCATTGCAAAACTATTTGAGTGCAGATGTAAAGGCTTTGTTAACAATTGGAAATATTTGCAACAATGCTGTTTTTTCCAAAGAGCAACACAAATTCATTGGTAACCCTACTGATGTGGCTCTTTTGGAAGTTTTGGAAAAGTTCGAACTTGAAGATGYCAGACATTCTACTGAAAAAATCAAGGAAATTCCATTCAACTCGGATAGAAAAATGATGGCTACAGGAGTTGCKTCCAGCTCATCTTCCAATAACAACGGTAAACATACTTTTTACATCAAGGGGGCCATCGAAAAGATATTGCTAAAATCCTCCCACTMTTTGACAAAAGACGGCAAAACCGAAAAGCTCAACACTTCAATGCATAGCACTGTTTTGGAAGTTAGTGATGCCATGGCTCAAGAGGGGCTAAGGGTTTTAGGTTTTGCTCAAGTGGAAGTCTCTAAAAAAACAGATGTTAAATCTGACCAAGATTTGGAAAACATYACGTTTGTTGGTCTGATTGGTATGAAGGATCCTCCAAGAGCAAGCGTTTCTAGCGCTGTGGAAAAATTGTTGGAAGGTTCTGTCCACATTATTATGATTACCGGGGATGCCCCAACCACTGCTCTGTCCATTGCCAGACAGGTTGGGATTCCGGTTTTCAACGAACAAGACTGTATTTTGACTGGTGAAAAATTGGACAGCATGAGTGAGGACGAGTTGGCCGGCTGTATTGATCATGTGAACATTTTTGCAAGAGCCACCCCACAACACAAGTTGAACATTGTCAAAGCTTTGCAGAAAAGAGGGGACATTGTGGCTATGACCGGTGAYGGTGTCAATGACGCGCCTGCGTTGAAATTGGCCGACATTGGTATTTCTATGGGTAAAATGGGAACTGATGTGGCCAAGGAAGCTTCGGACATGGTTTTGACAGATGATGATTTCAGCACAATTTTGAATGCTATTGAAGAGGGGAAAGGTATTTTCAACAACATTCAAAATTTTTTGACTTTCCAATTGTCCACTTCTGTTGCTGCATTGTCTTTGGTTGCTCTTTCAACTATTTTCAATTTGCCAAACCCATTAAATGCCATGCAAATTCTTTGGATCAACATTTTGATGGATGGTCCACCAGCACAGAGTTTGGGGGTTGAACCAGTCGACCATGAAGTCATGAAAAAGCCACCAAGAAGAAGAGACGACAAGATTTTGACCAGCGCTGTTTTCAAAAGACTTTTGTTGAGCGCATTTTGGATCATTATTGGTACTATTTACGTTTTCGTCAAAGAAATGGCGCAAGACGGTGTTGTCACCAAAAGAGACACAACAATGACTTTTACGTGTTTTGTGTTTTTTGATATGTTTAATGCAATTGCATGTAGACACACCACAAAATCCATTTTTGAAATTGGGTTGTTTAACAACAAGATGTTCAACTATGCTGTTGGGTTGTCGTTGCTTGGTCAAATGTGTGCAATCTATTTACCATTTGTGCAGTCTATTTTTGATACAGAAGCTTTGAGTCTTGGAGATTTGGCCTTTTTACTATGTTTGAGTAGTACCGTACTAATTTCTGACGAAATCCGCAAATATTGGTTGAAAAAGAACATTACTGGTAGAAGTGAATCAAGTTTGCCGTACGCATACTCTCAAGTTTGATTGGAAAATATGTTATCAGTCCAAAAATATTTTCTGTCTTTTTTTCTGTATGTAAATATTTTAATTTATAAACGCTGGGTAAAATTTGAGAAAATGTCATACAGGAATCGCATTAAAGAAAGTCATGATAGTGTATTTTGCTGTTCTGTAGTATTTTACCAACTGGAGATTATATTTTGCCTGCAAATTTTCGAAAAACTTTGTAAATTGAGTGTCAAAGTTGTTACAGATGGTTTTCACTTTTTGATCTGGATTTTTCAACCTCATTTTGAAAAACCAAATGTACGAGATTGATAAAATGAATTCCAAATAGATAGACCCTAAAGAATTTGATAAGGAATAGTTGGAATTGAAAATTCTGGAAATACAACTCAACACGATTTTCAGTGGCAAGTACCATAGTCTGATCAAAAATTGAAACAGAGTTGTGCATTCCAAGATTTGGGCCAAACGAACACTTTTGGCATTGTAATTGGTGATGAATTTTTCAAAATAAGCTAAAATGTTTGGTGGACATTGGTAAGTGAACGCGGAGTTATTTTTACAAATGTAATTCAAACAATGAAACAACGAGTAGATTGTTGGCGATAATAGCACACTGTTTGGAATCAATTTCAAAGCATTGTTTCTGTTGAAAGCGATTGAGATCAAAAACATAATCAATGTTGAAAAGAAATACTGGAAGTTGTCCAATTGTATGATTTTATGGAAAAACTTGAGGTTGTATGTCACATCGAARTTTGAGTTTTTTTTAATTTTTTGGTATTTGAAAAACTGTAGAATAACAATACCATATGTGCCCAATATRCTCAATAAACAAGCAACTTGATGGTAGTGAGGACCTATGAGATAGAGCACGTTGAATGGAATTGAGTAGAAGGCGAAATGAAATACGGTCAATGCATGCCCCAAAAACCAATAGAATTGTAGGCTTTTGTACAGATGTGTTTGTTTTTTTGAAGAGGATGGCGTATTTGAAGGTGGCATATCGGTGGCTTTGCCATTTGGCTTGCCATTTCTGTTAGAGAYATTAGCCATGCTGTTTTTCAATTTTTTTTTTTTGTATTCTTTTTTGTCCAAACTTGCGTAAACCCGTTGTAAAGTTTGTTGTTAAAAGTGGACGAAACTTWAGAGATGTTGTGTTTTGAAAAAAAAAATACTTTGCGTTAAAACCTGTTTAGCGGTGTGGTTTTTTTCTGATTCAAATGTCAAACAAAGTAGAAAAGTCTGTGAGTCCTTTTTCTGTGGAAGCGCTTGGTCTTTTTGTGTTTATTTGCAATTCTTGAAGTCTTGGATCAAAGGTTTAAGAGAAAAAGCAGTGATATCAAAATGCAAATGTTACAACAAAGGGTGCGGGGGTGGGTGGGTTCTATTCAATTAGGTTCCGAAAGTTTTAAAATTTTGTTATGATCTTTCATATTACGATGTATTTTTTCCTGTGTTTTTTCCAATTTTTTTCCAATTTTGCAGTTTTGCAATTTCGCACATTTTACGTCATTTCCCGATAGGAGGTTGGTTAGTAAATTGGAGTAAAAAACATTTGAAAAAAAACGGAATGCACGTGATGTTTGCCATTTTTCGGAGGAACAAAAACTGCAAGATGAGATTTATTGATTTAAATCATTGAAATGTTGTATATACTTTAATGAGCTATATTAGTTTACAAATAGCAAATCTGCAATGTCACTGCTTCACTATATCAGTTGCTGTTTGTTAAARCCCAGCTGATCCACCAAAGTCAATTCTATACTCTTGTACTGTTCTGAATGACTATCACTTTCTTGAGTCTTTTTTGATAAAACAAGCGAAACAACAAAGATCGGAACATTGATTGTCTTGTGTAGTTTTAGCAATTYATTGGTTTCAATTTGCTGGTTATACGTACTAAAAGTGTTGAACTGGGTGTACATTGGGATGTTTTGTTGTCCATTTTGGTACCTTTCGATCAAACTGATCAACCGTGTTATGTCTGCACCTTTGTACGCATAGAAAATAAGAATTTCGTTACCAGATTSTTTTCCTTTATTGAGCAATTCCACAAAATATTCATATTGCAGTTTGGAGAGTTTGCTGCTGGTGGAAGTGACATGTTGTATATGTAAAGTATTTTTTGGAGTTGCAAATTTGGTTTTAAGAATGCCGAAATATCTAGACTCCAATTGTTTTATTATACTCTGATGCAACACATTGCTTTCATTTTCTATAGTTTTTTCTTTAACAAACTCAACATAAGTTGTAATATTTTTTGCCTCAAACGAGTCGGTTGTGTTCATTGAAAGTTGTGTATGCTATGCTCCAGTTGAGTTGCTCAAATGTTTTTTTTTTCAGGTGTTTTATTTATCTTGTTTAAGGCTACGTCATTTATCTAATTGTGGTATCATAATTGCAAACTGCACTCATCTAGGAAGTAATGGCTTACTAGCCTTACAGAGCTCATCAATGATCACCACAAAGAGCTATCGTTGCTTTTTGATARAYGGAAATCAACTTGATGAGCTCGCTATACCGAAAGAGTATGATTACAACGACAAGCCCGGTACTTTTTTTAGAGAATTGTCCGAAATGTTTTTAGTTTTAATTAAAAGGAGTCTTGTTCACTTGAAGATTGTCTGTCTTAAATACAAGCAAGTAGGTTTTTTAAAGTTATAAATCTAGCAGAAAAGCCTCTGATCTGATGATTGTTTATTGATTTATAAAGTCACATAAGTGATATAGGTCTTGTGCCATTTCTTTAAATTCAAACCAATCAAAAATTGAGATATTTATATATGGTGCAGTACACGTGTGTTTTGAAAGATGTTTTTGACCAAAATAGATCATGCTGAAATTGAAACAACAACGCTCTGCCATATGACTTGTTAGCTGTATGGRAATAACCTTTTTTTRGTCAAAGAATTTTATGTATATGATACCCGACCTTTTTTTCAAAGAAGTTGTCAAATCTTGTGACTATACATCTTTCTYTCTCTCTCTCTCTCTCTCTCTCTCTCTCTCTCTCTTTTTTCTTTTCGTTTCTATGTATATTTTTTTTTAACCTATCGCTCCCTTTTTTTCTTCCTTCACAATGCGCATTGTACAAGGCCCGATAACATTATAGATGATGAGATATGTCAAGCTGTATGTAAGATAGGGTGAATTAGTCAAACTTKTAAGGCAATGCAAGGTGTAATGTTAATGTCTAATTTAATTTTGTTTGGGTTTATTTTGTTTAGCATTTCAGTATATAAAAACGTAACTTTGCTTCCATGTGAGTTTATCAGTTTTTTTACTCCTCACTTCATCTCCCCATTCCATAGTTCTCACAACAAAAAAACAAACCCAAAGCCATATCAACACGGTAAAAAATTCAAAGAAAAATGTCTAAATTTTATGCACTAAAAGCACAAACCAAATCTGGGGCTGATTTCCCATTCAGCGATTTGAAAGGGAAAGTGGTTATCATTGTCAACACCGCCACTAAATGTGGTTTAACACAGAGTGGGTTGAGCGGGTTGGAAGAATTGTACAAGAAGTACCATGCAGATGGTTTAGAGATCATTGGGTTCCCATGCAACCAATTTTTAAATCAAAACCCGGAAACCGATGAAGAAGGCGAGAATTTTTGCAAGCTTAATTACGGGGTCACTTTCCCCTTTATGAAAAAATGTGAAGTCAACGGACCAAACACTCACCCTGTGTTTGACTATTTGAAGAATGAGAAACCTGGGATTTTTGGTCTTACAAGAATTAAATGGAATTTTACAAAATTTTTGATCGACAAAGAGGGAAACGTTGTGGAAAGATACAGTCCATCAACAAATCCTGCTAAATTGGAGCCAAAGATCAAGGAATTGTTGAAAGCGTGATTATTTTTTTTGCTCTGGTTTTTGAAACTTGATTATAAGTAATTAATTATATATGTATGTATGTATTGTGGGTCAATCTATTTTTGAATATGAAACTTGTCCTGTTGGTCTGTGTAATCTTGCTATTGGCTTATTCATTATCAGATTGATTAAACGGAAACTAAGCCTATTATTTACCCGACAAACATTTCTGTTACCCGATTCATTTCCTTTTCAGTCCGTTCATATTAAGTTGTATAATATTATCATTTTTATTCTGGTTAGTTTTTCTTGAAGAGCTACTAAAAGGTGAAACTYGTTTTTTTTTTTATTTGGATTAGTATTTTTGTTACAATTATAATCTTTTTCTCATCTGGAAGGATACTTTTGCTACCCCATTYTGGTATAACTAATATTTAATACACACTTATCAGGGTGAGATTAAAGASTCTTATCTTTGAGTATTACCCTTTTTAGTATTCCTACAGGTGTTTAATTTCTCAGAGCAAATAAGTTGGTTAACTTCTGGAAGCATATAAGTTGGTTATTCTCCTACATAAGTCGATACATTTAGATAATCTAAAAAAAAAAAAAAAGTGCCAGAACTATAGGAGCAAGCGAGTCCAAATAGACAATACAAAAACAGAGCAGAATACATATACAGAATGAGTGGAGACTACGATTATTTATTCAAGTTGTTGTTGATTGGGGATTCCGGTGTTGGGAAATCGTGTTTGTTGTTGAGATTTGCAGATGACACTTACACCCAAGATTATATCAGTACGATTGGTGTTGATTTCAAGATCAAGACTATAGAGTTGGAAAATAACAAGATTGTCAAGTTGCAGATCTGGGATACTGCGGGCCAGGAAAGATTTAGAACGATTACTTCGTCGTATTACAGAGGAGCGCACGGGATTATTATTGTGTATGATGTGACCAGTTTGGAAAGTTTCCAAAATGTGAAAACATGGTTACAAGAAATTGATCGTTATGGTAACACTGGTGTGTTAAAATTGTTGGTGGGAAACAAAAACGATTTAGTTTCACAAAAACAAGTGGACCACGAAACCGCTTTGAATTTTGCCAATAGCTTGAATTTGACATTGATTGAAACCAGTGCTTTAAACAGTGAAAACGTGGAAGAAGCCTTTGTTACAATGGCCAAACAGATTAAAGAAAATATGGACAAAAATGCAGCAAATAATGGAAACAACGGTGCAGGAGATCAACAAAATAATGGGGGTAGCAATGTCAACTTGAACAATGGGAAATCTTTGACCAATGCTGGTGCCAGCAATTGTTGTTAAAATGTTTTGAGCTTATCTATATGACATACTCTTATATATATATATATATATATATATATATATATATGTGCATATAATATAATTTAGTATAATATGATCAACGGTATTGATATTTTTGTTGTTTTTTTTGCAATTTTTGTTGTCTTTTTGAGGTCCCTTCTTTATTATTATTACCATCCATATTATTATTATTATTATTATTATTATTACCCAATGAATTTCTTTTTGATGGGAAAAATTGTTGTTTTAATGCAAATAATTTATAACCAATGTAAATAATCATTATTGTTATAACAATGATCCATAAACTGGAATTACCAAAAATTAAATATCCCAAATTACCCAAACAACTCAAATATATGTAATCAACAAGAAATTCATATTGGGTATTTTTATAAGTTTCTGTTTTCAATAAATCAATCCCACTATTTGTTAAAGATTCAATATCAAGCAATTTGAGTAAAATGAATGATGGTAAAAAATTCAAAATATAAAACATGATCAAATTGTATCTTAAAAGCAAAGTGCAACCAAAGATGACAAAATACACAATTTTCAAATTGGAATGAAATTTGTGATTGTTATTGTATATTTTTTTTGCAGATTTTCCAGCCATTTGAAGTGTGAGGTTCAAGGTTTGGGGTTWGATGCTTTTGGAGTAGTAKATGATAACTAGTAAGYAAYAAYAATATTAAGTGCAAGCCAACATTMAAAACTCATCATTCATCATCATCAATTTTTTCCCAAGAATATTTCAATATTTCAAATTTWTTTCATTAATTTCATTAATTTCATTTTTCCATTTWTTCATTTTTTTTCCTTATCATTTCTTCTTGGGCTCATCAGATATTTACGACARTTGAAAATTTCCAACATTATTGGTATTGACAATTTGAATATATATATATATATATATATATATATATGGTGCACGTGATAYAAAGTTTATTTTCAAAAAAAAAACAACAACAAAAAACAACAGTTCACGTGATTGCACCAATTTACCCAACCAWGGTACTCTAACCCAGCTACAGCGATCTGGATATTATTTATTTCACTTGATCAACTACATATACGAATATACATTATATCCGTGATGTCTCTCTTTCTTTGTTTTTGTTTTGGTACCGTATTTTCTAAGTCTTTTAGGTTTTTTTTGTTATATATATTCTTTTCTTTGACTAAAATGTCCTAATTAGGTTATAATAAATAACAATTGAATAAAAAAAAATATATATATATATTAACAATTAAAAATTAACACATTCTTAATTAATGAACTAACTAACTATGTTGGCTTTTCAATTATTGTCAATTCTCTCTCTTTCTCTCTCTCTCTCTCTYTCTCACCTATATTAATTTTATTTTWCCAACATGATATAAWTTACCACGATTCCTCTTCTTCTTGTTCTRGGTTGTTGTTATAATTAGAAATCAAGATCATATATTAATAGCTTATATATATATATATATGTATATATATAAATATATTACGCTTCATTAAAATTGGTTATTGAATTTTCAAAGCAAATTAAATACCTTTTTGAGGTTATTTCATTGGAATAATTGTTTTGTTGATTTGCTAATTTGTTAATAMTCGTTAATGTTACAAATTTGGTTCAAGGTTATATTATAGAGTTTTTTATTTTGCCATTTACTTTGATTTCAATGGTTTGTTTAAATTGATATCTTTTGAATTGAATCAATTTTCTTCTTTCCTTCCAAGTGATCTTGAATGCAATTAAGGAATCAATTGAGGTTGGATAATTTATGAACTTTTGATTATTCAATTGATTTGTCATTTATGATTGTTTGATTATATAATAATACCTTTAATGATACGGTGGCAAAATTTACTTGAATCTCTGATTATATTATCATTATTATTATCATTAATATTTCTCTATAAATTAAAATACAAAGAAATAAAGAAAAACCAAGTTTGATTTCAAAAAGGATTCAAAACAACAAACACTTTCATAAACAAACATAAATAATAATGGATTCTGGTATGTTAAATCAATAAGTTTACAAGTTCACTAGGAAACGAGTGATAGTGAGTGATAGTGAGTGGTTATATGGTGGTGACTAGTTGGTGTCTACTTATTGTTTAGAGGAGAAAGAAAGAGAGAGAGAGAGAATAGTCAGTGACTAGTTGAATTTCACTGGCAATGGTATAAAAGAGCCCAAGTATACAAGTATGCATGGTTTGTTGTGGTTCTGAGTTATGAGTTCCGAGTTCTTATGCTCCAACACAAGAAAGCTGGTAGGAACATTCTCAATCCAACAAATCAATATTAGCATAGTTAMCAAATAAATCATTATTCAGATTGGAAAAAAAAATAAAGGAAGCCAAGGGAAATCATAAATTATACCGAAAGGAAAAAAAAAAACGAAAAAAACAAAGAAAATAAAAAAGAGAGATGAAAAATTTTTTTTTTTTTTCATTTTTTTTTTCTTATAGTTTTTTCGCAATTTTTATATGACAGACGTGTCACGTGAAAGAAGTATATGGAGAGTACATGGAAAGATCAAAGATTAATCAAATGATCCTATTCATATGATTTCGTGTTTGCTTGTTTGGTGTCAGCTTTGCATGTTGTTATGCAAGAAAAGAAAACTTCTTTCCAAACTTTTAATTAATCTCTCTACTCAGCAATTTGACGTCCGTTCAAAGCCTTCTCCCCTCAACACCCTCTCCCCTCAACGCCTTCTCCCCTCAACACCTTCTTCCCCTCAAACTCTCCAAGCAAAAAGCAATTCTTACTAACAAATTATTTGTTTTCCGTTTTTTATGATTTCACATTTCTATTAATCTGATACACTTTTCAATGATATCAGATTATTTTTTTGGAATAATAAAACCTATAAATCATTACTTTTCATTCCTCCAGAAGTTGCTGCTTTAGTTATTGACAATGGTTCTGGTATGTGTAAAGCCGGTTTTGCTGGTGATGACGCACCAAGAGCTGTTTTCCCAAGTATTGTTGGGAGACCAAGACATCAAGGGATCATGGTTGGTATGGGTCAAAAAGATTCTTATGTTGGTGATGAAGCTCAATCCAAAAGAGGTATTTTGACTTTGAGATATCCAATTGAACACGGTATTGTCACCAACTGGGACGATATGGAAAAAATCTGGCATCATACTTTTTACAACGAATTGAGAGTTGCTCCAGAAGAACACCCAGTTTTGTTGACCGAAGCTCCAATGAACCCAAAATCTAACAGAGAAAAAATGACCCAAATCATGTTTGAAACTTTCAACGTTCCAGCTTTCTACGTTTCCATCCAAGCTGTTTTGTCTCTATACTCTTCTGGTAGAACAACAGGTATTGTTTTGGATTCCGGTGATGGTGTTACCCACATTGTTCCAATCTATGCTGGTTTCTCTTTGCCTCACGGTATTTCTAGAATTGATTTGGCTGGTAGAGATTTGACCGATTACTTGATGAAAATTTTGTCTGAAAGAGGTTATTCTTTCACCACCACTGCTGAAAGAGAAATTGTTAGAGATATTAAAGAAAAACTATGTTACGTTGCTTTGGATTTCGACCAAGAAATGCAAACTGCTGCTCAATCCGCTTCTATTGAAAAATCTTACGAATTGCCAGATGGTCAAGTCATTACCATTGGTAACGAAAGATTCAGAGCCCCAGAAGCTTTGTTCAACCCATCTTTGGTTGGTTTGGAATCTTCTGGTATTGACCAAACCACTTATAACAGTATTATCAAATGTGATGTTGATGTTAGAAAAGAATTGTACGGTAACATTGTCATGTCCGGTGGTACCACCATGTTCCCAGGTATTGCTGAAAGAATGCAAAAAGAAATCACCTCTTTGGCTCCATCTTCTATGAAAGTTAAAATCATTGCTCCACCAGAAAGAAAATACTCTGTCTGGATTGGTGGTTCTATTTTGGCTTCTTTGACCACTTTCCAACAAATGTGGATCTCAAAACAAGAATACGACGAAAGTGGTCCATCCATTGTTCACCACAAATGTTTCTAAGCTGGATGATAGCGATTGGAGAGAAAAAAAAAAAAACGAAAAAACGAAAAAACAAATTATTTGGCATTGGTGCATCTGCTTTCCTTTTTTTTTTTTGTTTTGTTTCTTTAGGTTTTGCCCTTTTTCTAAATTAAAAGTTCAAAGCATTGCACACGGTTAAATATTTTACTTTTGTTGTTTTTTTGATTCCTTCTCTTAAATTTTATCTACCAAGTTTAGTTGTCATTATATCACCCATKTGCTAGCTTGACGAAGGGTCAGCCCACGGTTCGGGTTGACTGTTTTTGAGCTAATCATGTGGTTGATGTATATACCTTCTTATGTAATTGTTACTGGATGTAAAAAAAAAACTTTAACAATTCTCACGAGTCTACATGAAAAGAGTGTTTTGTATTATGTTTTTGAACAAATACTTTAAGTTTGCACATTCAATATTGTCTGTTTGGACTCGACCTGCGGGTACATCACATGACTCCAAAGCACTGCCGCTTAACATGGGGCCTTTTCTT
>LPNM01000007.1:1625495-1651751 GCA_001747045.1 Hanseniaspora osmophila | reverse complement strand
TTTTTTTGGTGCCAAATTCATCATGTTGCAGTTTTTTTTTTTGGCGATCATCCAAGCGTTGCTCATCAAGAACCTTAAGATAGTGACTTTCAATAATGAAATTATGAAAAGCTGCACCTGCATTAAATAGTTTTTCGATCAGCGCTTATTTCTTGCAGTTTGTTTTTGTTTTCATAATACATCAAAAGCTCTTTCAAAACTTGAAAACAAGTTCGTTCTTTTAGAGTATGAACTTTGCTAAAAGACAAATACGAAAGCTCATCACGATGGCCGTTCCCGCAAACACATCCGCTTCCATTGTCTTTGAGACAAAAGTTCTGAAGGTAAATCCTGCAAGCATTCATTTTGCCAAAGATGCACACATCACCGGTGCACTACCCACTTTCAGTGATCCAGAAACAGAAAGAAACTTACAGGAAGCCGTGGAAATACTCCAAAAGACCAACTACAACGTGGCGTTCCCAACGGAAACCGTGTACGGATTAGGTGGTTCTTCCTTGAACGACGAGGCAATTCTAAACATTTACAAGTCGAAAAACAGACCAAGCGACAACCCTTTGATCACACACATATCCTCTCTTAACCAATTGAACAGGGTCATTTACCACTCTGCAGCAAACACGCACACGGGCAACTGGAACA
This sequence comes from Hanseniaspora osmophila, assembly GCA_001747045.1. Taxonomy (NCBI): domain Eukaryota; kingdom Fungi; phylum Ascomycota; class Saccharomycetes; order Saccharomycodales; family Saccharomycodaceae; genus Hanseniaspora; species Hanseniaspora osmophila. Next base: position 1,651,109 of record LPNM01000007.1, on the reverse strand, counting down.
ACATCCCAGTGCAGTACCACAAATTGATTGAAAACCTATGGCCGGGCCCGCTAACCATTTTGCTTCCAGTTCCACAGTATTCACCTTCTTTTTCTTCTGCAAAACGCTTATCCGCTTTAACGACTGCGGGGCAGCCCACTTTTGCTGTAAGACTTCCTAGCCACCCTGTTGCCAGGGCTTTGATTGCAATGAGCGATTTGCCCATTGCCGCACCGAGTGCAAACACATCCACAAAACCAAGTCCTACTTGTGCGTCACACGTCTACCACGATTTGCATGGGAAGATTCCTTTGATCTTGGAGGGGGGCGAGTGTTCGGTTGGTGTGGAGAGCAGTGTGATTGACTGTGTGACTTCTGCGATGCACAAAGAATCAGAGCAAGCAAAATCCGAAAATGAGTTGATTTTGTTGAGACCTGGTGGGTTCACTTTGGAAGAGATCAGTAAGATGAGCGAGATACCGGTGAGTGACATCAAAGTGGAGTGTGTTTTAAAAAACGAAAACAGCAACGTTCGGACTCCAGGAATGAAATACAAACACTACTCCCCCAGTTGCAAAGTGTACTTGTTTGTTCCAATGGGAAAACCTGAAGCACACGTGATTTCACATGAATATTTAGTGAACCAAATAAAGGATTTGAGTGCATTGCACGAATCTGTGAAAAAAATAGCAATTTTAACCACATATCATTTTGACAACCTATTAAAGAAAGAACCTTGTCAGATTGAAGGCRTTGAAGTGATTGTGAAAAGTTTGGGCTCTGATGGCGGATCAATTCAGAGAAACATCTTTAAATACTTGAGAAACCTGGACGAGACCGACAAAGTTGATGTGATTTTCATCGAAGGTGTTCCAGAAGAAAACGAAGGRTTGGCTATTATGAACAGACTAAACAAGTCGTCTGGTGGGAACACCATCCCATTTTGCGTATAAGAGTGTTTGTAGTTCTTTTCTTGACAATTAGTATATAGGTGTATAATTCAAAGAAAACATAAAAAATACTTTATTACAGTATGCTTTTTAAAAAAAAAAATATTGTTTTGACCTACAAAAAATATATTGATTTTTTTTTTCCAAAAAGGATACTTATAGATTAATGTACAATTCTGAGGCTGGAATAGAAATATTGAGATTTTTTTTTTTTCAWTGCAGTTTTCCCTTTTTTAAATTGGCAATGGGAAAGAACCGGCCCATTCGCTGATTTCCTTTTTCATGGTTTCCAATTCTTCGTGACCTTCGTCAACTTTGTTTTTGAAATCTTTCAATTTGTTRGCGTCTTGAGGCAAAGATTTTTGTAATTCAATGGCAAAGTTGACAGCTCTGTCAATGTATGCGGCGACTTTTTGGAAATCTTCTTCAGAGAAACCTCTAGTGGTCATGGATGGGGCCCCGATTCTGATACCACCTGGRACAATAGCGGATTTGTTTTTGTCGTGGGCAACAGAGTTTTTGTTCAAAGTGATGTTTGCCTTTTCACAAACGTATTCGACTCTGGCACCATCAGTACCCTTTTCYCTCAARGCAACCAAGACCATGTGAGAATCGGTCCCATTAGAAACCAATCTGTAACCTTTTGCTTTGAATTCGTTTTCCAAAACTTTGGCGTTTTTCAAAACTTGGGTTTGGTATTCTTTGAATTCTGGGGTGGCAGCTTGTTTCAAAGCAGTGGCCAAAGCAGAAATAGTGTGGTTTGCTGGACCACCTTGATGACCTGGGAARACAGAAAAGTTGATTGGTCCTTCCAAATCGTAATAGATTGGGTCCCCGTTTTTCTTGTGRGATCTAATACCTCTTCTGAAGAAAATCATTGCACCTCTTGGACCTCTCAAAGATTTGTGGGAAGTAGTGGTGACAATATCGGCATATTCAAATGGAGATGGAATGACRCCAGCAGCAATCAACCCGGARATATGGGCCATGTCGACCATCAAATAGGCACCGACTTTGTCAGCAATTTCTCTCATTCTTTTGTAATCAATTAGTCTACAGTAAGCAGAAGTACCGGCAACAAGAACTTTTGGTCTGTACAAGATGGCGTTGGCTTCCAAAGTGTCGTAATCGATCAACCCGGTTTCTGGATCAACTCTGTATGGCAAAGATTCGAAATAAGTGGAAACAGCAGARATTTTTTTGTTTTCAGTTTGGTAACCGTGAGACAAATGACCCCCGTCTGGCAAATACAAACCCATCAATCTTTCGTGAGGTTTCATGATTGCTTGGTAGACTTCCAAGTTTGCTGGAGAACCGGCCAAAGGTTGGACATTRACCCCCCAGTTTTCTGGAGTAACGTTGAAAGCTTTCAAAGCTCTTTCTTGACACAAAAGTTCCATTTTGTCAATCCATTGACAAGAACCGTAATATCTGGCTCCTGGATAMCCTTCAGAATATTTGTTACACATTGGTGTACCCAAACAGTCCAAAACAGCAGAAGAAGTGGCGTTTTCAGAAGCAATCAAGTTGATAGAGTGTTTTTGTCTGTCGACTTCACCTTGRATAATGGCTTCGACTTCTGGATCGGTGTCGTGAAGGGACCCAGTGGTCATTTTCAAGTGAGATTCAGATAAACCGTAGTGAGACATTATTTTTGTTTTKGTTTTTGTTTKTGTTTGTGTTTTTGTGTTTTGATGGTTGGTTTWAYRATATTTATTTTTTTGTGATWAACAAAGTYCAAAGAGTACAAAACACTACATATTAGATGCGTGGAGTTTATATATAAAATATCAGGAGAAGGGGAACAATGGTTTAAAGAATGGGAAGAGTCAGAAATATACCTCGTTACAGTTTGAAGTTATCTAATRAGAAGTCGAATAAACTTTAYYAGTAGGCAAATGTAATAATAGAGGTAAGAGAAGTTGCTCTTGCTWACCGATTTGWGCTYGATAATCAGTGACAAAGTTTCTATTCGATCATTGAAATTCTTGACCTTGAAAAATTAATAAGTTATTATTACGAGATGAGGAAAAGCGTGGGCTTGACTGAGTGAATAGCRAGTCGTGTTACCGTGATCAGCTAAATCTATGACTAYACTGCAGAGGCAAATAAGGACCAAAGATTTGAAGTCAAAAAAAAAAAAAAGAAAAGAAATAAGTTTGGCCTGGAGGAGTTAATACAAATCAAAGATTAAGGTATTTTTATTTTTATTTTTTTTTTTGTGACTGCGTGATTCATGCGTGTCTATTACCCAATGAGTTAAAATTTTTACTTTTGACTTCTTTTTGCTTGATTCCTGACTTCTRAAGCAAAAAAGGAAGAGACAAAAAGAAAAAAAAAAAGCCGAAGTTARAAAAAGTGAAAATAAGGAGTCAGAAGCAAGACWTAATTTGAGAGTGTCAGGTGACTCTTTATAGTCTAGTGGCACATGAACACATTAGAGCCGATGGAGTGCCAAGCATTAATTAAACTATTTCAGAAACAAACGGTGYTTYAGTTTTCAGCAAAAACAAAAAACAGTTGCGAGGTGCATCGTACGTRGTGTGGGTKACTCTGAGTGAAGAAAAAAAAGCTATATAAGACGTTGCTTGATTAYTTTGCCAAAAGAAGGTTTCCATGTACTGCGRAACGYCTYTCCWGGCCWGAAAAACWWRTTTTCAAAWGTAATCTACACAAGAAGATTGKCATGTGACAATGATTAAAGGCAAAATGATCTGCTGTTGTTACTGGTAAGTAAYAAGTTTTCTATTTGTGTATATAGTATTTATCATTAAATTTATAAAAACTTTTGTGTACGTTCATGGATTGGAGAATATCACATTCTATTAAAAATAGTGGAAACAAATAAACCTCTATTAATGATTTATTTACTACAATTATAATCATTTGTTGTGGAATTCTCAAAGTTGTCCTTGTTTCAAACGTAAAAAAGATCAATGGTGGGTTAACACATTTCATTCATGTAGCTTCATTGAAGCACAACTTGCTTTGTTCACTCACTGCTCCATGTTAACCAAACTTATTGAGCTGTAGCCCTTTCTATTTTCGTTCAAGTCCACTGTTTCTGTTGCCTTGTTCAAAATTTTCAAAAACACGTCCAAGTTTTTGTGCTCATTTTCCACAAAATCTTTCAACAATGCCTCAGACATGTGTCCGATTCTGAAATACTCAATTTTGAAAATGTTTGAGTTTTTCAACTTGATGTTTCTCAATAATGGTCCTGCCAAGTCGATCTTGAAAGTATCGTGGCAGTATTTCACCAAAGCCATACTGTTTTTGTACAAGACACAAGTCAATCCATGGGCCGCCTGTTTTGAGTCTGCATGTTCAGTTAACAACTCCAATCCAAACAAATCGTGCACTTGCTGTTTGACGTAGTTGGACAACTCTGCAAATGCCTTGCATCTTTTTTCAATACCAAAATCCAAGATTTCTTTCAAAGACACGTTTAAGGCATGGATCAATTGTGTTGGTGGAGTGGCAAAATATTTTGGTTTTTCCGTGTTGAACTCTGACAATGCTGCTGATGTTCCTGGAATTTGCAACTTGTAATATTCGTACGATTCCCAAACAGGAATCCATTTATGCAAGTTCGTGTAAAACCCCTTGATTTGTTTGTTGATGTCTGGGTTGGCCAAGTACTCCAAGACTCTTGAACCCATGTACCCAACAATCAAACCCGGTGGGCAACCCAACCCTTTTTGGGAAACGGAAAACATGAAATCCACTTGTGATAAAACATTCAAATCAATTTGTTCCACTCCCAAAGAGCACACAGCRTCTACACAAATAAATGCGTTTGGTGCGTGTTCTCTAATAAATGGTAGCAAAGTGTACAAATCAACAAGCACCCCAGTGGAGGTATCGACATGGGTGACCGTGATCACCTGGTAGTTGTTTGAAGTCAACAAGAATTTCAATTCGTGGTGGTTGAACTTTGATGTWCCTGTAGGACAGTACAAGATATCAACGTTACTTGTGACCATGTTGTAATTTTTCGTGTCATGTGTGTCGGGATAGTATTGTTTTAAGCATTTGTACATGTTTTCACTGAAATACCCAGAGGATAACACCAAAGCTCTTTGTTGTGTTTTTGTTATGGAAGGTTTGTTGACCATCAAATTTGTGGCAATTAAATCAAACCCAAGTGTACCACTCCCACTTAATACAAATGATTGGTAAGATTTCTGTTTGGATTTTTCTAAAACGGGAGTGGATTCTTTATCCGTTTTCTTCATTTTGTGAGGACTTGGTGGAACTGAACGCCCACTAGGTGTACGATCCATTGCATGACCTAAAAGACTGCCTGCATGACTGATTGCGTTTCCTGGATGATGGTTAGCACTGGAATCGTGAGCGGTGTGAGAGGAAGATGCAGTATGATTAGGTGTGTTATGACCATCCGTTTCACCCTTACCCGCGTCCCCAGCCATGTACTCTGCAGAGTTCACGTCCAATTGAACCACTTTGTACAAGTTCTGCAATGCATMCCTATACGTTGTGGCAAACTCGTCTCCCAAATGCGATTGAGATTGCACTCCCAACGCTTTCAACACATCTTCACTCATCGAAACAGGCCCGGGAATGTATACGTGTTCATTGAATTGTGGACTGAAAGCAGCAGAAGAAGAAGAAGAAGGTGTTTCACCTTCTTTTCCATTTTCTCTTTCCAATTGTTCTTGCAACTCTTTAGGCACATCAACCATATGAGGGTCTTGATGTGCGGATTCTTTGTGTTTGGTAATATATTCTTCTATAGACATTGGTTTTTGGTTTTTGGTTTTGTGGTTTTGTGGTTTTGTRRTTTTGTGGTTTTGTGGTTTATTTATCTAAATATAAGAATAATTCTTATGTTACACTGTTTATATATATATATATACAAGCGGGCGAATCAGGAATAATCAAGTATAAGAAYCAGATCAATTAAAATATATAGATTTGTAATCGTATTGATCAGATTAAATGACTTGAGWATTTCTGAATACCTTCTACCTACGTTGTTTATATGTAAAATGCATGACTAGATTACGTATTTTCAATGTATTATTTATATATTAATCATATGTATTTAACTATTTATCTTATCTATTACATTTAAAATGACAAATTCTTTAAAAGCACAATCTAACGCCTTGTARATGTGATCAAAATACGTAATTTGTCCAACATCACTTGCTGTTAAAAGTCATATCCTATTGGCTACAATTCATGACACTACCACATCTATTACCACCATTACCACCAATACAAAGCAATTCCTTCCCCTGAATAAATGAATGATTCAATAAATAGAAATAAACAAGGGAAATTAGGGGAGAGGGGGGAACCACAAAAGAAGCACGGGGGTAGCGAATGATGAAAAAGAGAARGCAAACAAAAAAAAWCACAGGGGTTGTACGGGAAGAARGTATTGAAAAAAAARTAAAATAAAAATAAAAATAMAAATAAAAAGGGAAAGGGAAAGAAAAGAAAAGGAATAACCAATTAATGTTGATATATTGAAGTTGAAGTGGAAATAGAGAAGTTRAGAACTGACGTAGACAAAAGTYGGAAATGTGAGTGGGTGTCTACACACGTAGACAAAAGAAAAGAGTATTTTAGTAACTAAAAYACCATGTAAATATCCGGTTATTCAATCWGAAAATCCGGTTAACTTCTGGAGAATAGTCAACTAACAATGACTAAAGAACAAGGTATACAGTCARGTGAAATTYGATTGGGTATACCTGAAAGTAAAATCGGAACCTTATATCGGAGCAACACAGTCGGGTAAAAAAAACCAAWACWAGCAATGCTRGTAAGAGCAAAGCGAGWATGGTGTAACTTATTCAAAGTRCATGCACCTTGAGTTTGTGTTWACGTAGTAGTAATTGGTGTAAAATTATACCATATATGTATATATACATATATATATATATATATATATCAAACATAAACGAACCTAGGTGGAAATAATCAAAGTAATAAAAAGAAAATACGGGAAAAACTAGTCTACAACGAAATCTTGTTCAAGTAATAAAAATCAAAAAGACTCATCAATGTATAATTTAACAAAAAAAAAAAGCTCATCAGTCGCAATAGTAAAATGCGCCACAAATTACAAGCTAATTTTTAAATTGAAATTCATAATTAAATGAAAAACAAAAAAAACAACAACAAAAAAAACAGTCAATCGATATTATTTCTTAAAACGAAAATGGAGATGTAGGCATAGACATAGTAGTCATCAATGGGAAATTGTCTGTTTGTGATATTTGCGCTGCAGGCAAAAAAAAAGAAACATATGTGTATGATGGTAAAGGAGAGTGGAATAAAAGAGAGAGAGAGAGAGAGAGAGAGAGAGAAAGAGAAAGAGAAAGAATCCATAGAAGAAGAAAGATACGCAAAAGATTACCAAAAAATGAAAACACTGACCAAACATTAACAATTCTTTCTCTCTAAAACTTCACTCTTAAATTTTTCTTCATACAATAAAACAAATTATTATACGAAAAAAAAAAAAACAAAAAAACAACCAACCAACCAACCTCCTTTAAAACCCACAATATATTTYGTTTTTAAAAAAGTTATCACTGCTGGATAACGCTCAATATCAGACATTTCATTATGACTATTACTATGATTTGTGGAATTTTTTGTTATATTTTCATYCAAACYATTTAAAAACAAACTATCATCTGARAAAAACAAATTGTCTTTTCCATCCAAAAGTTCGTATCCAAATGGGAACTGGGAAACATTTTTGTTACTGTCATATTCCATAGGTGGGTTATTATTTATAGTTGAGTTCTCATCCATTAGTGAATTATTATCAGTGGATAAGTTCTCATCCATTAGTAAATTATTATTCATAGACAAATTCTCATCCATAAGTAAGTTATTATTCATAGACACATTCTCATCCATAAGTAAGTTATTATTCATAGACAAATTCTCATCCATAAGTAAGTTATTATTCATAGACAAGTTCTCATCCATAAGTAAATTATCAAAACAATTATTATCATATTCAACTTTGATATTAGGCAAAACGGTTGATGTAGAAGAAGAAGAGGTAGAACTGAAAGAAGAACAAGTGTTAAATCCAGTATCCATGTCCATAGAGTTGGGAGTAGTGGAGTTGACCAAAGTAGAGGTGACAGAGTGCGTAGTACTATTTGAAGTATGAGAAGCAGGAGTATTAGTAGTAGTAATTGGAGTAGTAATAGGTGCACTTGTTTGAATTTCGTTTGTTTCACCTATAAACTCTTCATACTCCTTTCTCAACTCAATATACTCCTCACACCCATCCAACTCTTTCAATTTCAATGAATCAACACATCCCAACATCTTCACTAATAAATCACATTTAACACCCAAATATTTCAATTGATTTCTTTTTTTTTCTCTTGACTTGTGTGCAGCCTTTCTATTTCTTAAAATTCTTTCGATTCTTCTCTGTTCTTTTTCTTCATCCGTTTTGGCCTTCTTTCTAGGTGGCAACGATGTTTTGAAATTGTTTGGAATTTTTTCAATACTTAAAGACATTTTTTTATTTTATTTGGATTAGTTTTTTTATTTTATTTTATTTTATTTTATTTTATTTTATTATCTTATTTTTTTTCTTGTTTGGTCAGTGTTTTCTTTTCGGTTTGTTGGTAATCCTATTSAATATTGGTATCTTTCTTGGTTTTTTTTTTTCACTTTTTCATATTACAAACATGCCAAGAAGAAGTGATMGAAAATTAACTTATAACACTTCATATTMATAAAACACTTCATATCATAAAACACTTCATATCATAAAACTAGAATCACTTTAACATACAAGGTATATATACCATTTCAACGATGTATATATACAACAAAACATCTATCAATCACCAGACTTCTATATATATACACAAATACAAATACAAATACAAAAACAAGTACAAATACAAATATTCCTTCCAMAATTCCCGTAGAATAAAAACAAARAAATAATTGGCTTTTTTTTTTTTTTCATAATTTATTTTAACCTTTCTATCCTCACCCATACATACCACACTTACTATACATGAACTTATAGAATACAYTCATCATGTTTAATATTTATATGTATGTATGTATATGTATATATATAACATCCACACACCACATACATCATACATATTAACTACAAAGGTATCATTTTTATACAATCAATAACATCTTGATTTGAACAGCTCATCACAAAATCAGATCGGGTATTATTATCCCTATAACTCATTATCAATAGATATATGGGGTTTTTATATGATATTGTAGTGAATCAGTATTAAAGTGTGTGTGTGTGTGTGTTACTTGTGATATATGTATAATAAGTAAGAGCGTATGTGTGTTACTTGTGATATATGTAYAATAAGTRAGAGYGTATGTGTGGGTGTACTAAATTAATACACCCATACACAATAGTCTTTAAATGCTTGTCTATAAAAATATTTAATTCCAAAAATTTATACYAACAAAATGGAGTTTAAACGAAGCCAAAAGAATGAAAAGAAAGAAAAAGTAAAAAAAAAAAAAAGTAAAGAAGAAGAAAAAGTGTCATACAGCAAATGGAAATAAATATAGTCTTTCTATGTGTRAATTAATAAGGGTTGATGTATGTAAAGTTCAATCTCTAATGATTAATGATTGATGATTTCGGGAACAGATTATTCARTACGATATTTGGATTATAYTCTRTCAGGATTATTGGTTCATATGATGAGGTGTCAATATAGAGTAATTTAAATATACAAATATCTAAAAATAGTACACCACACCAAAGCATCACAAACCAACTTGGAAACGTAAAGGAACTAACCAAACCAAATACAACAAAAGTCTGCACACACACACACACACACACAYACATATATATATATATATACAAAAAAGAACTCATAATCATATATCTAAAGGCTCAAGAACACTCATACAAGAAAGATCACCAAACATGATGAACGATATAACAATGAATATTACAGAAATAGAAGAAATTCCGTTTCCATCATCCGAAAAGACCGAAACCAACAACACAAATGCATTCCACAACCTATCTACAAACGATATCCAGATCGAGCCAGTGAAAGATCACAGAAGAAGAAGAACATCATCGATAATATCGCATGTGGAACCGGAAWCGATTGAAGACGAAAACGATCAAACAATGAGTATGAACATGAATGTGTTGTGGATTAACCAAAGAGGTGCATGGTTGATTCATTTTTTAATTGTGATTTTTTTGAAAATCTTTTTCACACTGGTTCCCTTCACACAACACACCAATCAAAACGAGTTGAGTTGGACTTTAACCAAYTCGTCATACTGCATCGGGTCATACATCATGTTTCATTTGATCAAGGGTACACCGTTTGATTTGAATGGAGGRTGTTTTGATAATTTGACCATGTGGGAACAGATTGATAATGGGTTGCAATTCACACCAGCAAGAAAATTCTTGATTGGATTCCCAATCTGTTTGTTTTTAGTGGCAACTCATTATTCGAGATTCAATTTGCAATATTTTGTTTTCAATTTATTAATGACTATATGTATTGCTGTGGTGCCTAAATTGCCATGGACTCATAGATTGAGAATTACCATTCCAGGAATCACTTCTCCTGCTCAAATTAGCTAGRAAATTTAARGACTTGGGGCAATGGAAAAAAACMWAAAAAAAAGATGAAGAAAAACAAAAAACACATAAAAAAACATAAAAAATATAAAATAAACATGTCTGTCCAAATAAAAATACACATAGTTTATTGATTACCAAGATCATTAAGATGATATACAACAAACAATACTGTTTACACATCACGCTCGCTTAATTTGTTTCTGAATGTCAGGCATCACACGATTTCTGCTTTACTGCAGACCGAAGTCACTCAGAGAAATATRCAAATRTAKATATATATATATAYATATATGTATATATATATTCACGTATCTACTAATCCACATATATTAATGAACACATTTGAAATAAAATTACAAACTCTTAAATCTAAACTATTTTAATCACTCAGCAACGTTTTTGTAAACGTCAAATCTTCTTTGAAAGTTGATTGGAATGCTCATTCTAATTGTATCAATGACATCTCCATCCAATTCACAGTTTAAAATCTCTTGGGATTCCCCGGCCTCAACCAATATCTCACCCTTTGGTGAACATACCAAAGAATGTCCATAGGCCTGGTACACAGATGGATCTGCAGATCTGGCAGGGGAACATAAGATGGTGTACATTTCGTTGTCAATAGATCTCGCACGCGCCAACATGTGCCAGTGCATTGGTCCAGTAACAGTGTTGAAAGCACTTGGGTAGATCATACAGCACGCACCTTTACGGGCACTGATCATGGCTAGTTCGGGAAACCGCATGTCGTAGCAGATCCCAACCCCGAACTTGAACTCGGTSGTTGTGGAGGGCAATTTGGATTCRAGAATTGTAATGTCGCTGCCTCCGGTCAATGTAATGCTTTCTTTGAATGTGATCCCATTTGGAATGTCAACATCGAAAAGGTGCATTTTCCGGTGTTTCCCCAARATCTCGCCCTGAGGACTGAAAATGATCGAAGTGTTGTACACTTTGTTGTCTACTGGGTCTAGTTCGGGAATAGACCCACCAATCAACAAAATCTTGTGTTCACGCGCCCATTGGGACATGCTGTGCACACTGATGGATTTCGGCTCGTCAAGWGAAATGATCTCACTATACTCTCTGAATTTGTCGACCGAGTAAGGAGAGTTRAAACATTCAGGAAGCACAACAACTTGGGTTTTAGGGTACTGCAAAATACATTTGTCAATAAGTTTTTTAGCATTTTGCAAGTTGGTCAACTTGTCGGGCAAAGATCCAGCCAATTGGATCAAACTCAAATTAACTTTTCCTTTCAAAACGTTCATCTGTGGCTACTTGATTGGGGTTGGGTTAATTCTGGGTTTTGCTTGAAACCGCTTTGAATCAGCTTGTGTAAAMTGGCATTGGAAACAAGTCGAAATTGACATTGGAAACAAGTCGAAATCGGCATTGGAAACACTTTTTTATCAGTAAGCAATTCCAACAAAAAAGTTTATAGATAACGAAAAAAGTCATTTGATTGTGGGAAAATACGCGGGAATTTTCAGCTGAARAAAATGTCCTGCCGGGCAATGGACYTATACGCTGCAWTGATCTATCACATGACTAACACTGACATTAACATGGTYAGATYATAAAAACTTCAGTTTGTGTCATTGTTCRTGGCAACGTTCATCATGATTCATATTCAACTCAAGCACTATTGTAAWATGTTCRAGTTACACCTCCCCTTACTGCGCAAAAATGTGTCACATGGGGGGGGGGGGAAAGAGGGAAACTATGCAAATAACCGCTAAGCCGAAATATGAAACATGAAAAAGCGAATTTTTTTGAAACAAAAGCCACAAAAACAAAATATGAAACAAATAAAAACATCGAGATAAATAATAATACAWTGCTTTAATTCCTTGCGCGGTCTCTAATACTTGATTCATACCAAAACAAGCACAMCAAAAGTCAACGTTCTAGATTCAAATACTTATTTGTAACAACTTGGGAAAAACTACCATTAGAAGTTAAAAATCTATCAAAATATTCAATGTTCAGTTTCCTCTCTGTATGTGTGGAAAACCGTTTAAACAACCGCAGTTGATGAAGTCAATTTGTGTAYAAATAACAATACAAAGTAAAACATATACGTGTGTGTGTGTGTGTGTATAAGCCTCTTGCACGTTTTGATGTAATATGCACTGATGCACTTTTTCACTATGTCAAACACTCTGACGCAAATTCRGCTTGGCTCTGAGAAAAAATGCCAGGAACAAAAAAGCGTTGCTGTTTGAATTACAACATAAAACAGTTTGGTGGATCARAAATCTAAATCATCACATGTTTGATAACGGGGTTTCCTTCATGCAACTATCGCACAAAATACTTTTCTGTGTCATTTCCSAGCATAAGGAACAGTTGATGGGCAAAATTAAAACCTATCTTGCTCTTTCTGCTGGRTCTTACTTTAGTGATCATTTCCCTCAGAGTACAATGACTAAGACCCTGTTCATATATATAAGCCCATCCTTTTGTGATTAATTTAAAAAGTTCACATCTCATCGGTTGTCGTGGGTGTTCTTTTTTTAGCACACTCACAAATCTTCCAAATTGATTTGCACAAGCACGTCAGATTACGTCAAAGCACAAAAAAACCAAAAAAAAAAAAAAAAAAAGAATTAAATTTAGAAATAAGAAGAAAAAAAAAACCCAGAAAGRCTAGTTGACGTTTGATTCAGACAGTAAAAGTATTCAACATCAAACAATTTTCCATCAATAAAGTAAGAAAACCAAGTCGAACACAAACCTTCCATAAATTTGGARCTACCAAAGAGCAACCAGATCAAAAACCCAACAGTTTTATTGCCAAAATGTCAAAYCAATCCACAGTGAAAACAAAGAAAATCAAGTTCAATATYCCGCCTTACTACCAGTTGAAAGAGTTGATTGGAGAAGGGGCCTATGGGATTGTTGTTAGTGCTGTTCACAACTATCTGATTCCTGAAACAAATGAGCAGATATTGACCAATGTGGCCATCAAAAAAATTCTTCCTATGGGCAAACCGTTGCTTTTGACAAGAACGCTTCGGGAACTCAAATTGTTGAAGTTATTCAACGATCACGAAAACATCATAACCGTTTTGGACATTGTCAAACCAAACACCTACGAGTCCTTCAACGAAATATACCTTGTGCAAGAGCTTATGGATACGGATTTGTCCAAGATCATCAAYAGCGCAAGAAGCTCCAACAACCCAGTGGAAATCACCAACGATCATATGCAATATTTCACTTATCAGATACTTAGAGCACTTAAAGCAATCCACAGTGCCAGAGTGATACAYAGAGACTTGAAACCTTCCAACATTTTGTTGAATTCCAACTGTGACTTGAAAATCTGTGATTTCGGGTTGAGTAGGTGTTTATTGTCCTCATCATCTTCAAAAGAGAGTCTTGTTGGATTCATGACAGAATACGTTGCCACAAGATGGTATAGAGCCCCAGAAATCATGTTGTCCTTTCAAGAATATTCCACCGCAATGGATATCTGGTCTTGTGGATGCATTTTAGGGGAGATGTTAAATAACGGGAAACCCTTGTTCCCCGGTAGAGACTACCACCATCAATTGTGGTTGATCCTAGATGTCTTGGGCACGCCCTCAGAAGAAGACTACGACACAATCAAATCTACAAGAGCCAAGTCATATGTCAAGTCCTTGCCCTCAACACAAAGGAAAAACTGGGCAGACTTGTTGCCACCYGGCAGAGATCCGTTGGCCATTGATTTGCTTGAAAAATTGCTAACTTTTAATCCATACAAAAGAATCAGTGCAAAAGAAGCGCTAAAACATCCGTACTTGCAGTTGTACCATGATCCGCAAGACGAGCCAGAGTACCAGCCTATAGACGTTTTGGAGGACCGGTTTTGGAAGTTGGATTCAGACATCAACTTTCAATCATGGGAGGAAAACGAAGAAAACTCAGAGTTGATGGAACTTTTGAAAAAACTACTTTACGAAGAGGTTGTCAAGCCTTTATGAGTTGGTCAGCACGGCCACACATTTACTTTTTCATATAGTTTCATGTAGTTTTGAACAGTTCAACACAGATTTGTAACTTTCTTGCCTTTTTGTATGTAGAACCTTGTGGTTTTGTTCACGATAACAGAGGAAATTTAATGCTGGGCTCATTGCATATTCGTTATCACCCGTGCTGAAGRAATTGATTGAAAACKGAGAATAGCCTGCACARTGCTTTTATTATATCAAGAAAAAAACTGTAAAAAATATAAAACTAAACCGTCCGTCAAAAAAAAWAAATATAATAAAATRAAATAAAAAAAWCATACAATGTTGCGGCTAGTGTACAACAAGAAACACGTGAAGGCAGGCCAACTTAAATAAATTGAATTTCCAAAACAAGATGATTGTTGGTGTTCATTTATAGYTTGAATATATACCTGGAAAAATATGATATATTAAGGAACATTTTACAAGACTGTGTAAGGAAAACAACAMACACAARRAGAAAGCATACAAGGCGCGCATACAGCAACAAATTGCCAACATGTCGTACTCGCATTTACATCACCATAGAAGAGATGACGATAAAGAAAAAGAAGAAGGACCAGATACGCAGTGGCAGTACCACTACCAAAGACAGTTTTCACCAGACCTGCCGGCTTTCCCTAGTCGAACACTTCCGCACTCGGTAAATGATAGTCCAAACACGACAGGGAGCCCCAATATTTTTGGAGCCTCCACAATCCCATCATCCAGAACAAATCCAAGTACTCTGGATAGCGCACAGGGCATGGAAATGTTTAAGGAGGCCGAAATTGCATACCGATACTCTTTCAATCCGCARAAACAGGAACAGATCGAACAACAGCAGCGGCAGAAATACCAAGARTACACAAACTACTGTCCTCCGCCCGAGTTACGGCCTGTACAGTCGTTTACTGCGGAAGAATTAGCACAGAATCCAACGAGAACGTTGCAAAACAAGGGACATCCTTTGAGTAACACAATAGCCCAAACTGGGTATGGCACCCGAAGCGGCTCRTTTCTTTCYGCTTCCTCAGGAAACGGTGAATACTTTGAGAAAACCCATGGGACCAGAAGCAAAGAGACATTGCAAAAAATGGCTAGTTCRTATTTGAGTGAAACACCAGGTCCAACAGAAAATCAAAAGACAATGAGCAAACACATGTCTTCATTTTTGAAACCTGGAGACGAGCTGGCTATACCCACGGTAGACCCTGTACGAAGTTTGATGCACCGTAACAGTCAGATGACAGAAAACGTGAGTTCCGCATCCAACAACGAAACCGTGAATACTTCTATTCTATTCAGCTCGTCGTCATCTAATACAAACAACAGAAACTCTATGCCGCTGAGTTTCCATTCCAATCAACTGAACATTTTGCAGCCAGACTCTGCTCGTGTTTCGTACAATAATGCTATTGCAGAAAGTCTTCACAACACCACCACCAACAACAACGRCGATCCCAGGTTTTTCAACTACAACACGACAGCAGCCMTTCCACCAAGTGACAATGATGCTGAGAGYCGTGGATACTATGCCAACACCAATGCGTCTATAATGATGCAAAAATACGCTCAACAACCAAAACCGCCSTTTTCCCAGTCTGGTTTGAGTTTCCCACATGACMGGGTTTTCTCCAATCAGTCTACCAGTAGTGCATCGCAAGAGATGTTGACCAGGTCCATCCAACTAAACAGGAAAACGAAAAAGACAAATCACGACTACCACGGGAAGAAAGAAATTATGGGAGAACATCGAATCCTCACTCCTAGTAGTCAATCAAACCTTAATTCGCATGAAAACACGCAATCTGAAGGACTTTACTCTGAAGARGTGAAAAATGAACCCATTTGGCAGCAAAACACTGGCTTACGTAAAACATCGCTTCCGGAAAGTAATTTTTATGGTGAGACGTTCAGYCCTGGAACCGTACCAAAYGTTTCTGTGATCAACACMAGGACCGCAMTGCTTTTCTGTTTAAGCTGCGTGATCCCATGCCTGTTTGTTTACTTTAGTTTCCTGTTGTCGGACGAAAAACTATTGGCTTTGATGTATCACACGGACTCTTTGGCATATGCKTACATCCAGCGCTATGAAAATCACAAATTGAAACTCCATAAACTCAAGATTTTTARACTGATATCGTTGGGGATTTTTGCTGTTGAATCTTGTGTTGTCATACTCGCCATCGTGTTGTTGTTGGTACTCGCAAGAAACTAAATTTATTTGGCAGTGCTGAAAGTATGTAAACATTTAGCAATTACGTAGTTGTACTAATTTTCATTTTTGTAGGTTTGAATTTTGTTCTGAGCAGTAATCACTTGGCATTAGAGCCGTGTGTGCCAATACAGCTTTGTTTACGGTTTGTTAGTGGTTCGGCCGCAAGAAAGTGTTTGTTGTTTACACTTTTTTTYTTTCTTTTGCTTTGATTTTTCTACGCAGGACTGCTGTACAATCGCGCAAATGGAACGTACAAAAAAAACAAACAAACCAAGAACRACCTTTATTTATTCACGTTTCTAAATCGCTCCTACAGTKCCCCAGAGTAACTTTCTTACCTTCTTCTATAGTGAATGCCTAAAAAAAACCGTATTGATGTACTCGCAGACATATATTGTGCACCCAGGAGCCGAGAAGCAAATGTGTTGACACCGACCGAACTACAACAACAACTGATGAACTAACACCAAGACTTTTCATATGAAGTTCTACAATAAGGGGACAATCGCATTTGCCACCAAGGACCAAGATACAATCTGATGAGAAAAAAAAMTTACGGTKGCCTCGATAAAACACAATGAACACTGACTAATTCAACACTAAGGATTCCAGATTAATTTTTATATATAAATAGAGATGTATTTTGATCGATATGAACTTTCGAAAATATACAAATCTTGTTCCTATCGTTTTGATATRGCAGTTTACCAAAATTAAAAAAAAAAAGAACAAATCAATCAACAAACAAAACACGAAATACTAACTATAAACACAGAAAAAAAAAAATATGTCCACAGCCAAAATTATCAAAGAAAACTTGTTAAAATCGTCCACCTTGGGTTACGGGTTGATGAGTTTTACTTGGAGAGCCACCCCTATTCCAATTGAACAAGCCGTTGCAACCATGGGAACCGTTATGAAAACCATTCCACCGCARTCTCACATCATGTTCAACGTTGGKGAGTTTTACGGGGAACCTTTGAAAAACTTGAAATATTGTCAARCTTTTTTGGACACTCTGTCTAAACAAGAAAGAGCTCGTATTCTTGTTTCTGTTAAAGGTGGTGTTGATTTGAAAACTTTTGCACCAAGAGGGTCTCGTGCAGATGTGCGTAAGTCTTTGGACAACTGTTTGACTGCTATGCCATACATTGACATTTTTGAAGTTGCTCGTTTGGATGAAGCTAACTGGGAAGAAACTTTTGAAACCATTATTGAGGATTACATCAAAAAGGGTAAAGTCGGTGCATGCTCTTTGAGTGAAGTCACCCAGGAACAAATCCARAAAATTCATGAAAAATTTGGTGAATACGTTGTAGCTGCCGAATTGGAGTTGTCCATGTTTTCTCAAAACATTTTGAAAGATGGGACTGCTGAATACTGTAACAAAATTGGTTTACCAATTATTTGTTACTCCCCATTGGGAAGAGGTTTGCTAACCGGTCAAGTGAAAAACACCAAAGACATTCCTGAAGGGGATTTCCGTAAGATGTTGGCGAGATTCAGTGACGAAAACATGAAACACAATTCTATTTTGTTGCGTTTCTTGGAAAAATTTGTTATTCCTGGAGAAAGAAGCTTGCCACAAGTTGCCTTGGCATGGATCCGCAAATTGCCAGAAAGTAAATTTCCAAACACAAACTTTATTCCTATYCCAAGTGGTACCACTAAGGAAAGGGTCACTGAAAATTTTACTCCAAAGACATTATCTTCTTCTGAATTTGAAGAAATTAACAAATTTTTGGAAAGTTTTGTTACCAAAGGTGACAGATATGAAATTGCGTCCAAAAAATAGATATTTTAAGGAAAAGTATTTTTACAGCTTGGGTGTTTCTTGTTATAAGARTTTTGTTTTTATCATTTTATAATYTATGTCGCTATTCCCATTTATATTTTAACMAAAAAAAAAAAAACCATTTCAGTTTACAGGCTTTTCAGCAGTCATATTTTCAGCAAGTTTTGATAGTTGCTCTTGAGTTTATATATCCTATATGTTTGTCTATATGTGTGTGTCTTTATTCTTTTTTTTCGAATTTTTCATCATGGTGGTAACCTTCCAGAGCCTCCCGAAAGTTCRCTCTTTTTTCCTGTTTTCAATTCTTGCAARACGGATGTCCTTACTAATTACTTTGCAAGCCATTAGCCAATGGTGGAGGATTGGTTGTTGTATCCGTTGAACCACTTTGTGTTGTGTTGTTTGAGAGTGGGAAAACCATCTTGGGCAACAAGTTTGGGGTATTGCCAGATGACGGGGAAACGGAGTTTGAATCTTCTGATTTTTTCATTAAAGTATTGGTGTTTGCAGTGGGAAATCCATTGGATGTGGAGCTCATTGCTCCTGCTGAATTTAACAAACCGTTGTTCAGTAAGTTGGAAGTACTTGCACTTGGAGTCATTGTTGAGGGCAAAAGCGGCATAGACCCCATATGGTTGTTATTGGGTCCGAGAATGTTCCCGAAATGCAAGGAATTCGAGCTKCCATAAGAACTCGTATTGTTACTACTCAAATGCATTTTTGAGTCCAAGATGTTTGGAAAACTGGAAGATGGAGTRTAAGAAATGGAAGATGRGAGAGAATTCAGTTTTGGTTGGTTTTTACTGAGTTGAAATTGCTGTTGTTGTGCAAACAGTGGTCCAGGTTGCAGATGGGGCAGACTCATGTATGTGTGTGGAGAGGAAAGTTGTTGGTGAGGTGGAATCATGCCGTTGGAACTACTACTATTACTGCTGTGAATAAAATGGGTATTTAGTGGTTGCAGCACAGTCCCCCCATTTGTAAACTTGACATGGGGCGAAGTTGTCGGGTCGTCATTGTTTGTTGGCGTRATACTTCTCGTGCTCATTGTTCCGCTGTTTGGATTTGCCAAGAAGGGCAAAGTGATAGAAGAACCTCCATTCAAAGGCCCTAAACCACTATTGTTYATRGAAGATGTGGAGCCACTGCCAATATTTGGATGGGGCAGACTGTGGATGGTTGTTCTTCTTCTTTTTCTTTGTGGTTTATTTGAGCTTTGTGGTTTGTTGGGTTGTTCAATGACTGGTTTGTGCAAGTCATTTTGAAAAAAATTGTGTTTGTTAACATATCCATCATTCAAATGGTCCAAATTCAAGTTTGAAGTGGTTTTGGTATTGAAGATTAAATTGGCGTCTCTATGTTCATCAGCAATATAGTTGATGGATTTGACTGCAAGATCCATGTTTTGGGGCAGGATCAAATAAATAAGCTGGTTGATATTCACATTTGTTGGATGTTGGGTCAGCACATTGTTTGTKGTTTTAATGATTTCATTTGAGCAAAAATAGTCTTTATTTTCAAAGAGTTTGTTCCAAATTTCAAGTGATTCATCTATTTTTTTGTCATGATCATGTTCCAAAGAGCGGGTTTCAGAATTGTGTTCATTAAGTTTAGCATGAACRATGTTTTCTTTGTGCATTTGCAATACGTTAGAGCCAATCAAGTTATTGAAATTGTTGAAAATCTGTTTTGTGAAAAGTTCATAAATGGCAACTTTATTTTCCAACAAATTGATGTATTCTTGATTATACAATTTTTTGATTTTCCCCTGTTGATAAGTCTCTTTCAAAGATTTTTTATTGGAATGTGATGTAGTCGATGGATTTGGTGGTTTTGAGTATATACACAACTCGTTCTCGTTGATACATCTTTCACATACACCTCCATTGATATTGATACATCTTGTTTTCGATTGCCTGCATCTGTAACATGCTTTACTGACCCTTTTTTTGGGACTACTGTGGATATGCAACTCATGATCGTGTGCATGTGTTGAMGAGGAGTCACTATGATTGTGATCTACAATATGGTGATCGAGAGTAGAGTTATCCTGACTATGATTATGYTTATTATTAGTTGTAACAGTATTTGGCATAACAGAAGAAGTYGGAGAAGTCATTGGAGTGCTCAAAAASTCTCYTGAATTAGTAAAATTGCTGGGATCGTTACTTTTAATACCATTTTTATTATATGTTCCATTKGTGTTTTCCATGGACATTCCTGGCATTGCACCGGAATTGTTCATGTGTTGTTGGAGCGGTGGCAATGTTGGAGACGTAATCATCGCAAATATTTCTTTTGATTAAAACTGTTTTTTTTTGTTTTTTTTTTTTTATTTTATTTTATTTTATTTTATTTTATTAACTTTCTTTTTATGAGAACCTGGCACAGAATGTCACTTGTAGTGATGAGTATCTGTGTTGCACGTTTTTTTTTTTTTTGTTTTTTTTCAGAGTTAGTATGCTCGGAGCGGGAGTGTCAAAAAAGAAGGGGAGAAGTTTCTTAGGGATATTTTTTTTAAAAAGAGGTGTTGTCATGCAGGATGTGCCCTAGATTACTTACAATCATATTTTATACAACACTAGATTACAAATCCAGATTACGTACAATTTCAATCAGAGTTTAGTTTTTTCCCCACCATTCTTCCGATCATCTAGAACTGGTTCTTCATCTTGCTTATATAACACTTGATCATTGCTCAAGCACGAGATCAGTTGAGGATTAATAAGCAAATTAAAAAAAAAAAAATAAGAGTTTAATAAAAAAAAAAAAAAATCATCGCAATTTAGTGTGCCTTTCCCGCTTCTTTAATCTTTGAATTTTTAACGGAACTGTTCCGATCATACTTTTTTTATTATGTTATTGTTACTATCTTGTTTTCCGCAAAGGGGAATCTTCCCTTGTCTTTAGCTTCCCCCAGGTCTTCCTYTTCCGCGGATTTGTTCCCGCTTGAGCGATTATTGATAGATTCAGTTCATAAAATGTATATGAGTTAGTTCATAAAAGCATATATGCAACTGAAAGATTTAAGGTGCGTTTTTTCTCCCAGAATAATGTTTAGACTATTACTGCAACTACTGCTACTGCTACTACTACTGCTACTACTACTGCTACTGCTACTACTACTGCTACTACTACTGCTACTACTACTGCTACTACTACTGCTACTGCTACTGCCACTGCTACTGCTACTTACATCCGTTTCGTTCGTATCCGCTTCACTCGTATTAACTTCGTACAGTCTATTGTTGTAAGAGGTGTGATTTGAATCTTGCTTGTATAYTTTCAATAATCGGAAAGACCTAAGTAGCTGCCTAATAATTTTGCTTTGTTTTTGCAAACAGACAAGGCTGAAAACAGTTACCGGATATCAAGTCAAGTGGAATAGTCCTATATTCATGTTGACGATCTCCTGTTTTTTGAGTGGTTTTTTTTTTCCGCTTTTTCTATCAAAGAAACAAAGAATTTTAACAATATATATTACTATTATATCACTATTATATGACAAAGGAGTAATACATTTTATGGTATATTCGGGTTCATGGTGATCCGCTGTTCTCCTTTCCCTTCTGTTTTTCTGCCTCTGCCTTATACTTTCCACTGCTCAAGTTCACAGAGCAAACCATTTCCACGATCTGACTTTCCCTCGGTTCCGCCAACTATTGTTTATGAAAGGTCCCATCGGATGATGTTGGTGACAACTGTGCCGAGTGAGTGACGTTTGTGTGTGTGTGTGTGTGTGTGTGTGTATACTGAACGTACCTACACTCAGACCTTAGAGAAACGTCACCACTCAAACCTCTGAGAAACACTCACACAATRATACAGCAAAATAAAAAATCAAATAATCATTAAAACTCGGTATCAAATGGTGTCATTTGTCGCACCAAATGTTTTTTTTGTTTGTTGTAATTCCTGTTTTCCAATTTTTTTCTTTTTCTTTTTCTTTTTCTTTTTTTTTGTTTTTGTTCTTTGTTCTTTGATCCTCTTTTGTCTTTTTTTCAGTTTGAGTGATTTTTGTAACCAGATTGTGATTTTTATTTGTTCTTCTTGTTTTTTTAATTAATTGTCGGATTTGTTTATTTCCATTATATCTTCTTACTATTTTTCTTTCCTCCCTCTCCTCCCTCTCCCCAGTTTATGTTATATCCCGAAATTATAAGCTGAGTTAACAGGAGGTTATGTGGGTTTTTACCTCTTTTAGTCTTTAAACCTTAGCTGATCTATTGAGGGTTTTTTTTTTTTCTTATGAGAGCTCCGTTTTTTCTTGTATACACTTCTTTTCCGGGAGCGCAATATAATTTTTTTTGTATATAGTTTTTTTCTTTTCGTTCAAAAGGATGACGTTTTGCTGACGTTTTGCTATATGGTAGTTTCTCGAATAGGTGTAAATGGAGTTTAAACCGATCCGGTTTTCAAACACTCGAGACTGGGTTTTCCATTTTTATAGTTTTTTTGTCTTTAAACTGCATAATTTATTCATTTGACAGTTTAAACAAGGATAACTTCCAAATGGAGTAAAGGGAGGGAAAGGACATCTGGTGTCAAGTTATAGCTCATAAGCATAAAGCTCTAGATTCATGTTTATTGGCCATTACGTTGGTCAGGTGATGTCTTTTGGAATTGACACGAGTCACGCGCATCTTAATTGAAAAGACTCAATACTACAAGCCAGATTACTCATAAACAAACATTATAATTTTAATACTCAAAGATATATAAATATAGGTTACATACAGTGGATTCATTCCTTTTTTATTTCAATATATCACAAATCATGATAAAAAAAAAAAACCAAACCTATATCAGGGAGTGATGTTAAAGGGATAAAAAAAAAAACAAAAAAAGAACTGTATCTCTATTATTATTATTCTCTTTCAAATATTTACTCGATTGAATGGACTCAAAGGTCCACTGAAAACATAAAAAAAACCATACTATTCATCGTTAATTCATTAAGCGGTGATTTTGTCTTCAACCAATTTGAACAAAGTGACAATATCAGCAGAGAATTTTCTGATACCTTCACTCAATTTTTCAGTAGCCATTGGATCTTCATTCAATGCAAATCTGAATTTTGGTTCGTCATTGACAAAAGAAGCTTTTGGAATGTCCAATTTGGAAGCAGATTCAGCATTCAAAACAGCAGGAACTTGGTCTTGAGATTCGTACAATTCGTCCAACAAATTTGGAGAAATGGTCAAATAATCAACACCGGCCAAAGCTTTGATTTCTCCAACGTTTCTGAAACTGGCACCCATAACAATGGTTTTGTAACCGTATTTTTTGTAGTAGTTGAARATTTCAGTAACACTGATAACACCTGGATCGTTTTCAACTTTGGTGTAATCTTTTGAACTATCGTTTTTCTTATAATAATCCAAAATTCTACCAACAAATGGAGAAATCAAAGTGACGTTTGCTTCAGCAGCAGCAACGGCTTGAGCRAAATTGAACAACAGGGTCAAGTTGACGTGAATACCGTGTTTGGATTCCAATTCTTTGGCAGCTTGAATCCCTTCCCAAGTAGAAGCAATTTTGATCAAAACTCTTTCTTTAGAGATCCCTTCATCTTCGTACAATTTGATGATTTCCAAAGCTTTGGAAACGGTAGCATCTTTATCAAAAGAYAATCTGGCATCAACTTCAGTAGAAACTCTACCTGGAACAATTTTCAAAATAGAAGTCCCAAATTCAACCAATAATTTATCAACAGCAAATTCCACCTGTTCTTCAACAGATTTATCAGAATATTTTTCTTTGGCATAAGCAACAGCATTATCAATCAATTTAGAATATTTTTCACTTTTAGAAGCAGCCAAAATCAAAGATGGATTAGTGGTGGAATCTTGTGGAGTAAATTTGGCAATACTTTCGAAATCACCAGTATCAGCAACAACAACGGTACCGGTTTGTTTCAATTGTTCTAGAGAGTTGGAAAGTTTTTGTTTTTTGTTAACAGACATTTTGTTTTTTGATGTTTGGGTTGGGTTTTTTTATATTTTTGTTTATCAAGGGTGGATAAATTTCAGCATTAATATGAAAAAGAAGTAAGAGATTATTCAAATCAAGTTTTTATATAAAATAATTCAAAGAAACCGTGTCGTATTTATATAAATTTGACAATAAACAAATTGCAAAAAGGTTTTGCCAATTACTAACGAAATAGATCACACTCTTGTACAAATAGTAGATCAAAAAACATGGACACGAGCGTACATATATATGTGTATAGATGTATCACAGTAATACTAATCCTTTTCCTAAAGCTTTATACAACATGACCCCTTCACTTTGTAACAATTATATTCGAAATAGTTCTACAAATTTCTTTACAATATTTCAAAATTGTTCAAAATTGTTCAAAATTGTATAGAAAAGAAATATACAAGAAATATACAAGAAGCTTGAGTACAACATTAACTGAACTAACAAAAAAAAAAACCCCGAAATGATGAAAAGCTATAATTTACTATTATTATTTGCAGACAGACAGACAGGCAGTCACACAGGCAGACACACAGGCAGACATGATTTTTATTATGATCTGCTATAGTGTATGCACGTGACAGCACACACCCACGCACAAATACACAGTTTAGTTTACTCTTAAGTAATAGTAAGAACAATATACAACACCCTTGGAWATTTCAAAAAAAAAACGGATCTCATTGATCCGTGTGCAAACGAAAAGAACTCACCACCCAATATATATTTCTGTTTCTTTTTTTTTTCTTTGTCATTCATCTACTGATTATCRTGTTGTGTTAAGAGAAAAAAAACACGGAATACAGTGATCCGCTTCTGAATTGTCAATGCTATGCAAAAAAYGTTGCCCGCATTATTATATTTATCGAGAGTTATTTTTTTTAGTCAGGTGACTAAACATATTTTTTTAATTCTAAATTATATTTCAGAAATTTTGCATTAAGATCAGGGTAACTTGACTAAATTAATTTACACCTGAAAAAAATATATATTCAGCTTAAATAATAGAAATATCATCATCCAGATTCCGTGACCTGATGACCACTACAGATCTAACATCGAAGTCAAAAAAAGCT
>LPNM01000007.1:1606218-1620693 GCA_001747045.1 Hanseniaspora osmophila | reverse complement strand
GGGAACAAAGTGTGCAACAAGTAAAACTTTGGTTCCATGCTTCACGTACATTTCAATCAAGTCATGGAGCACAAGCGCTGCGGATGAATCGATGGCTGTCATACCATTGACGTCAAAAATAATAAAACGAGTCATGCTTTTTTCCCTAGATCTTGGGGCTGCAGGATGCTGGTTTGATGAGCCAAACTTTTCAAGTCTTTTCAACCTTGATTTCATGTCAGAAGTGTTTGTAAATACCAAAGGCTCACCAATTTTCACTATCAAACAACCTTCAATTTCTTSWASARWRTGAKAATGATGAAGCTGACTTACTCCCCGTATCCTGCTCACATTCTCACACTGTAGAAGAAATTGAAGGTTGTTTGATAGTGAAAATTGGTGAGCCTTTGGTATTTACAAACACTTCTGACATGAAATCAAGGTTGAAAAGACTTGAAAAGTTTGGCTCATCAAACCAGCATCCTGCAGCCCCAAGATCTAGGGAAAAAAGCATGACTCGTTTTATTATTTTTGACGTCAATGGTATGACAGCCATCGATTCATCCGCAGCGCTTGTGCTCCATGACTTGATTGAAATGTACGTGAAGCATGGAACCAAAGTTTTACTTGTTGCACACTTTGTTCCCATAAAAGTGAAAAACATACTATCAAACTCAAGGATATTGGAATTGGTTGAATACGACGAATTGAACAGACAACAGGGAGACGTTTTTTTCAAAACAATTCAAGATGCACTTCACTTGGTGGACTACATTGAAGCCTGTGGGGAAGCTGAACCCATGCGTAGAAGAAGCACTGAAGAATCCATACCGCCATCAATTTTAAACAACTTTGTCTGAAAAAGTGACATTGACTTTATTTATTTATTTATTTATTTATTTATTTATTTATTTATTTATTTATTCAAAAACTATTTTGCATAAAATTTCTCATCAAAGAGAGAAAAAGTAAATCAAAAAGAGCTTACGCAATATTGTGGAAATGCGATCTTCCCTTGGCAATACCATTGGAAACAATCTGCTCAATTTCATCTGGATCAGATGTGATTCCGGTCAAATTTTCATAGCCGTCCTTGGTGACCAAAACATCATCTTCAATTCTCACCCCACCAATGTACTTGTATTTTTCCATAACTGTAACATCAACAACTTCTAATCTTTCCGGATGTTTTTCCAAAAAATTTTTAATCAAAAAATCGTTAAAATAAATACCTGGCTCGTTGGTGATGACCATACCCGCAGCTAAAGGCTTTCTCAATCTCAAGTAGCTCAAAAATGGATCAGGGTCGGAGTAGTTTGGTTCGCCACCCACATCATGAGTGTCCAAGCCTAACAAATGACCCAACCCGTGTGGGAAGAAACAAGTAGAAGCTCTTCTTTTGAAAATCTCTTCGTTTGAAAACTCTTTTTTGAAAATACCCAATTTTTTGAAGTTATCGATCAAAACTTTGTGGGCCAAAAAATGCATATCATCCCAGTTGGTCCCCGGCTTGATATTCTTCATTACATGAGTTTGCATGTCCAGCACGGCCTCGTATATTTCTCTGTGCTCTTTTGTGAATTTCCCCTGGATTGGAAAACATCTGGTCACATCAGCAGTGTAGCATTCCCATTCGGCTCCCGCATCAATCAAAACAGTTTTTTTATGCTCCATATCGTCATCGTTATGCACGTAATGTAAAGTACTACAGTTTGGACCAGAACAACAGATTGGGTCGTACCCTTGAAATTTGGCGCCTTGTCTTAAGGCGTGATATGTAAACTCGGCATGCATGTGCATTTCRTTGGTTTCAATTGGCAAAGCACTCATGACGGCCAAATGACACTTGTCGGTGATTTCACAAGCTTTTTTGATCAAAGCAACTTCGTAAGCATCTTTGATTGATCTTGCTTCATCCAAAGCGTAAAAAAATTCAGGAGCTCCAACTTTCAACTTTCCAGCAATCTCCTTGTCGTTGATGTTTTTGGTATCAGTGGTGTAAATGTTTTCAAAAGATTCCAAATTGTCGAAAAACGTGGACAATTCAGACGAGTACAAGACCTCATCCACATCGTACTTGTCTTGTGCCTCTTTCAAACTCATAGGCAATCCACTCCACATCACATCGTCTTTGTCCACTGGAGGCAAAAACAATGTTAGTTTTTCGGTTTTCATATTGAAAAAAACATAGCAACTTGGCAAATTACATCCAGTTAGGTAGAAAAAGTACCTGTTTTGTCTAAAAGGTTTAGTACCATCAGAGTATTCAACACCTTCAACTTGATTACTAGCTAAAAAAATTGCAGAGCTCTCAGTGATTGTGGCCGTGGATAGTTGGGACTTGGTGCTTTTACAGTGTTTTTTAGCAGGATACTTTTGAGTCTCCAATATGGCATATGGATTTTTTTCGCCATTGGAGTGGTTTCTCTTGATAGGCTCAAAGGAAAATTGGTCTTTGGCATTTTTTGTGTCCTTCACAATGTTRGAGGATGTCATGTATTTTTTGGCTGCACTGATAGATAGTGCTGACGTAGCAACTAGTAAAGATCCCACACTTAAGGCGTCCATTTTTATCTTTGGTTTGTGTGGTTGTGTTATTAGTTCACTTGTTTTTTGGAAATGATCAAACTTGACAGACACTATCAATGAAGGAAAGAAAGATCTCAGCTTATAAAACCTAGAAGAATCTATACTGAAAATGTAAAGTTTTTGTTTTGATAAACGAATTATTTAGTTTTTAATCTTGGAAGGTATCTCGGAGATATCTTTTTTATTTTTTCTTTTTTGTTTTGTTTTGTTTTTTTTTTTTTGACACATTCGCAAAATCTTATCATTGCCATTTTTTCAGGTTTTCTGCCCGGGGAAAGAAGCATCTTTTTTCCAGTAATATAATTCTGAGTGGAATGGCTTTGTTTCTATTTATTTATTYTTTCGTTTGAAAAAAATTAACAAMTGAAACGCAGAACTCGATGACGATTGGTAATTTAAGAATCTATTRRAARGCTTGYGTTAACTGAAAAGTTACACCTGAGCTAACAATATGGTTTTTTAGAAAAAAAAAAACATATAGGATGTGATGTTTAGGGCCCCTRACTCGACAAAACATCAACCGACACGGCAGCTGCAAAATAGAAAAACAATCAATGTATAATGACATTTTGAGAGCAGTTTTGATTTGCCAAACCAGTCGTATCAATCAATTTGACAAGCAAATCAGCTTCAATGCTGTGCCTTAATACAGTTACGTGCTTGTAGAAATTTCAACGTCAAGTTCTCAGATTTTTGGTTGTTGGTCACGTGTCTACAATTTGCACCACTTTGTTTGAATATCAAATTTTGTTGTTTTTGTAAAGATGAGATTTGATAAATCATTATTCCCATAGACAAACTTTCAGATCTTATTTCTCATTTAAACTAAAAGCTAATCAAAGTACAACCAACGATTTATCCAATGGCAGTTGAACATTTGCCAAAATCCAAAATACMKGCAAAAAGYTTGACCAAAAAAAAAGGGAAGAATGCTTTGAAGCGGGCAAAACTTCGAGAAACGTTGGCTAATAAGGTTGCACAACCCAACAAGCCATSTTTCAAAGCAATTCACAATGCGRTTAATTTGAAAAATCTAAAYTTTGATCGTGAAAGAATTTGTTCAGTGACCTTATCTTYTGCTAACCTTTTCATGTGCTTAACGTGTGGTGAAATCTTTCAGGGCCAATCTAACAACACGCCAGCTTTCAACCATTCTGTTGACTTTGCTTCAGACGGTGATGAATCAATGTTGCAACACCGAATTTTTATAGCTCTGCACAATTTTYATATTTATCAAATGCCTGAGATGCAARAGCTGGACAWGGACAATACAGACGCTTTATTGAACCTTATAAAAGCAAATTGCAACCCAAGTGTCACAGACGTTTCCATCCAAAAATGTCAAAGCTATCTAAACCACAACGACTACTATACCGGATATACGCCTTTGATGTCTGGAGCCACATTCGATTCTCATGTAAGCACAGTTTTACACATGCTTAATCAAATAAGGCCTCTTATTAAAAGTATTTTATTGAGATATGACCGAGATACTGAAAAAACGCCATTTGAGCAAGYTTTTGTAAACATTCTCAAAAAGCAATGGAATCCAAATATGATAAAACCTTGCGTCTCGCTTATTGAATTTGAGGCTCAGCTACAAATGGCATATCCAGAATTTGCAAAATTGCCTARGGACCCTAGATTTGTGTATTTGTGGATGATTAACCATTTCTCTGATAAAAGTGTTATTCAAACGATTGATCACATTATGAAAGGAAAAATTGAARTGTGCAAGACCCCTCTTGATACGCAAACTTTGCTACCCAACGGATCTTCAACGAAAACTCAAACTTTATTCACCATATTATCGCTAGATTTACCAACCGTTTCTGTTTTCAAGCAAAGAAACTTGGTTTCGATCCACGACTCAAATGCTGTACAAAACACCACATCACTAAAAAGTTTGGTAGACTCCAAACTACATAAACCACATGTCTCGAAAGATAGCAAGTTTCAGCTAGAATACACTGTGCGGACCTGTCCAAAATACATGGTGCTCCATTTCAACAGGTTTGGCGACTCTTTGCTTTCAAATGGCGACAAAGGAACCACAAGAAACAAGGCAATTGTAGAGTATCAGCCTGAAATGTTTGAGTTTTTTCCAGGATCTTTCTACTCACTCAAATACAATCTGACGTATGACAACGACTCTTTCAAATCTCAGTTTGCAATAGGTGGTAACCGGTTTGTTGAGTTGGACGGAATCAAACTTAAAGAAAGAGATCCTAATTTATTGTTTTTGAGTGAATCTTACATGCAGCTATGGGAGCTTTTAGAAACATGAATTCATATTCGAGGCAAGAAAAAAAAAAAAAAAAAAATTTTAAAATTTAAACTCAAATTCAAATTCAAATTACTGATATCTTATATACTGCCTTCTTGAGCAAMATTATTTTATAGCGGCAGCATTCACGCCGGCAGTCAAACTAGACACGATGTTAGCTTCCAAAGCAGTCTCAGCGGTCTCGGCCAAATGTTTTTTAGGATCTTGCTTCCCGACATATCTAGTTTTCAACTCTTGTTCGGAAAGGGTTTTTTCTTCTTCGATTCTCTTGGAATATAGTTCTGCAATTTTCACCATTTTCTTGGTGGCTTCCAAGTTATGCTGCTCTTTCACATTGTAGTCATTTAGTTTCAAACCACTTTGCCATTGCTCCTTATGAAGATTCATCATTAAATCAATTTCATTCTTATTTTTGTGGTAGTCTATATTTAACGAGTAGTAATGCTTGTTTAAACCATGGATCAAGGCTTGAATGTTYGGTTTATTTAGGAACCCAATATTAGACGTGGTTTGTCTCACCTCATTGTTTCTCATCACAGCCATTGTGTCAATCAACCTGAAGGCATCTATAACAACTTTACCTTTGACAGATTGAATAGGATCCACAACCACAGCAACCGCTCTTGGACTCAACTGTTCAAACATCTTTTGAGTGTTGACATCCACAGACGACAACCAACATCCAAAACCAGGATGTGAATGRTACCATCCAACAACGATCTGATCTCTACCGGTCTGCTTCAACATATCCATCATTTTCGTTTGAAAAACGTCGTCAACGGCTTCAACAGAGACCCCGGTCCCCGATTGCGGCATGGCAAACACATCAACAACATTGATCGTATACTCGTCAATGAACTCCCCCAACATCAATCCCATGACTTCCATAGGGACACCCGCTCTTCCATGTTTCAACATTTTTAACAACGCTAGAGACGAGATATATACGGTTTCTTTGGTGTCATCAACTTTTTGTTCAGCGGAGCCCATTGCCCCTCCTCTTTGATTCATAAATCCACTTAATGCATCCATTGTTAAATTCTTTTGTGCGTACTTGGGTTGCTTGTTTGTTTGTTTTGATTTGTTTAATCCAAGCGAGTTTGCATTGATTAATCGGAAACGATATMCTTTAAAAAAACTGGTGGCAAACTTCCGCAATCTTGTTTTCAAAGCTCATCCTTAATCATTTGTCCGGTATATAAAATACAAGCTAAAAAACCAGAAAAAGAGCATGTGTGTTTTCGGACATTGTTTTTATCATTTTCTTTTCGGATAATATAACTTAAAAAATTGCCGAGATTCCAAGGATATGACCCTAGTAATTTGCGTCTTGTGTAACCCTTTAGCCAAACAACTTTCCAGAATCCCGCTACAGATCACAAAAACGACCAAATAATCCAACCTTATACAAAAAACTAAGCTTTTATTAAAATTGAAATATGAGTGATCCCTCCGAAAGAACAAATCAATCAAACAACGATAGCACTACTATCACTTTGAATGGGGCACCTCCAGTGATAAAACTTAGAGCTTCTGCCGATAGCAAAAGTAACCAAAAAACAGCTGACAAAAAACCTCAGGTAACATGGAAAGAAGACGTGGTGGACAACGAACACATGAATAAGAAGAAATCAAAGATCTGCTGCATTTTCCACCCACAGCAAGAATTCAGTGACGAAGAAGAGCAAGACGGCGAACAATCACATTCAGAGTCATGCTCTCATCATGATCACAAACACGATGACGACAATGAGTCGTCCTCATCTAGTGAYGAAGATGGAGATAGCGATGGACTAGATTTCCATGCAAGAAGACAAAGACGGATAGAAAGAAGAATCCGGAAACTTAAGGAAAATGCTTCCAAACCATATGAGCCTGCAAACGCATATGAAATACAGCCAGATTACTCTCACYTAAGAGGACCAAAGTAAACGTTGTTTATGCTCTCATAATTCAAGATGTTTTTCCCCACAACAAGAATCGCCTTGATATAAGTTAAAGTAGAAAAAGAAAAAAAAATAAAAAATACTTGTACTTTACAATATACACATATATGAATAGTTGCTGTATGGTAATTTCTTCAAAACTAAGAGATCAAAGCTCTGATTCCATGTTCAGCAATATGCTGTACGTCTCTCTTGACATTTTGTAATATGTCATACCAACGTAGGTCATGCAGTTTTTGGCAATTTTCTTCAGTGGGGCAATAGAATTCTTTCTTTGATCTTCTGTTTGATATGCAGATTGTTTTGTTTGCTTTATCAAATGGGAAATACAAGACATTGTCAAAATCAACAAATTTGGAATATTTTTGCTGACAACCTCATTCGTGTCATTGCTGATTGTGGAACCATTCGCAATGCCTCTTCTAGCAACATTTTCAGACATGAAAATTGGCAACAAATCCAGACTCTTGATCATGTCCGCACATGCTAGATAATCATCGTTTGTGTAAAGCCTCCAGACATCTACAATCTTTAACAAAACTAATAAGGCTTCTTTTTTCTTTGATCCAATTTTAGATGAAATCTCTAAATTGTTGTTTTGTTTCAAGTACAAATTGGCCAATCTCGAGGCAAGAACAATGACGTTTGTGTCATCAGTTTCGTCCCATAGTATGTCTTGCAACTGCTTCTTCTGCAAATAATCAAAACTGCTTAGTAAGTCACTTAAGGACTTGTTGACAATTGAAAAAACAATGTCGTATTCTTCGCTCAATTGATACAACAACAGTGAGTCATCAATTCTGCCATCTTCATCGGCTTTTCTAGCAGCTCTTTCAGTGATTGTGTGCAAAAATTGGYTTTTGTCATCGATATACATCAATCTGTAACGCTCCTCCAAGACACCTGGGATTCTGGTGCCGTCCACGGAGTTTATTCTTCCTAGTAGAACGCTGAATTCCTTGGTGTTCAATACCAGTTCTCTAATCATTGTGTGACATATCTCAATCAAATCTGTGTTGCCATGGATTGGCAACAATAAAATATACTCAACGGCAATTTTAGGATCGGTGTTCACAAAACTGCTAATGTATGTAGCAAATATTTTGTCAAGGGTCACAAATTTTTGCAATTGATTCAAATTCAATAAGTCATAAATATGCAAGCAGAAAATCAGATGGAAAGAATCCAACTCATTGCTTACTTTGACATCACCCAAAACATACTCAACCACAGAATTGTACAACCCGCTCAATAGCAATACTTGAATGTAGTTGTTCGCACCAAAATGAGAGACTCCGTAGGCGGTAACAGTGGCTTGGAAGTCTGCCAAGCTGTAATGCTCCAAAGAGTCTGAAGAACCGATTCCATTGTCAGAAGAAGTGATTAGCGATAAGTGGAACCACATCCAGTCTTCAACACTTAAGACCACCTCATTGACAACTTTTTTAGAAAGATCGCACTTACCAATAATCTTGTAAACGGCTAACCTGTATGGATCCCCATCTACGGCGTTTTTCAAGTGCTGATTGTACTCTGTGTGAATTTTAGACTGAAACTCCAACGGTAGAGCATTATTTTTGGTAGTGCAATAGTGTTTCAAATAAGTAAGAAAAGAAGACTCCACTTTTTTGAAACTGTTTTTGTTTTCCACCGCCACTTGCAAAGCTTCATTTGGACAACCTGCTCTAAGTAAGTAAAAAATCAATGCCCAGATTGGAATGTTGTTGACAATTGTCAAGTTTTTGTTTTTCCATTGATTTGTAGTTGACGATTTCAGTTTGTATTGAACAAACGCTTGCACTTTATTCAAGGTAGATGGCAATCCTTCGTTTCTCAAGTTTTTCAAATACAACTCGTCCACGTAGCTCAAAAATTGTTKCTCCAAATAGTGTTTGCTGTTTTCGGTRGTGTTTTTGTTTTTGGAAACTGATTGCAAAATGTTGAAACGCTCAACAATTGTGTTTACACCAGCGGAGTTATTGCTTTCGTTGATGGCGTCTTCGCTTAGCAAAACGTTATCAATGATTTCTTGACACAAGTGAAAGTTTCCAATCAGYTCATTGTTTTGATTCTGTCTGTAATTGTTAAATTTGTGRATGATTTTTGCGTAATTTTCAAATTTTTCCCTTATTAAAACATTTTCGTTCACGTTTAGTCTAGAATTGTCCATAATTTTGGTCAAAAATCCCTTGTTTTGTGTGTTCCATGGTGTCGAAGACAAGGAAGAGGTGGAAGTGAACCCACTTGAAACATCCTTTGCCATTCCAGAAGRACCATTGTTAAGTTTTCTCTTTTTCATCAAAATTCCAAAAGATTCTCTGACTTCTTGTTTTCTTTTGTCCCAAGACTCTAATGTAAAGTTCGAACTAACAAARGCATCAAAATCTTTGGCAGCAGAGTTCAAAGACTGCTCAATGCTTAGCAAGATGTTTTCATCTTTTTTGGTTTTCAAATACAAATCCAAATCGGTGCTTGATACGGGGAATCTTGATCTGCTTTTATCCARGTGGTGGTGATGTCTAGATTTGTAGTGGTACAAATCTCTTGATCTGCAAACTTTGTTCAAATTTTCCAAAGTGCTTTCAGCGTCCTGAATAGGCAACCCGCTTCCTGCAAGCAAATAATGCGCTCTTGTCAAGTCCTTGGCAGCCTGTGTTTTCGAAAACAGCTCCTTTGCCCTTCTAGACAACTCGTCCAAACTCAATTGAACAGAGTCACCCAAAAGGTCAATAGTACCAATGACATTTGGAATATCTGCAGAGTCTCTCAACGAAGGCAAATTTTTAGATGCTTCTACCAAATCGTTCAAAGCTGTTCTTTTCTTGTTTTTGGACAAGTCTTTCTGCACTTCAATAACAGGTTTGTTCAAGGTGATTTGTTGAGTAGAAGCTGTGTTCAATGGGTTTGTGCTTTGAGCTTGTTGTGTGTTACCAAAGAAAGAAGTTGAAGCAGTAGGATTGGTGATTTGGGGCTGCGCTTGTTGTGGTTGTTGTTGCTGTTGTTGTTGGGTGTTGCCAAATAGTGAGTTGGCTGGAGCAGGTGTTGATTGTTTGTTGCCGAAAAGCGATGTRGTYGGTGCTGGCGTTGGRTTTTTGTCACCAAATGAAAATGTGGAAGGTGCTGGTGTCGGTTTTTTGTCRCCAAAAGAAAAAGAGGATTGGCCCGCCGTAGTACTTTTGTTGCCAAACAATGTTGATTGTGGAGCAGTGGYCTGTGGCTGTTGCGTGGTGGACCCTAATGCAGGAGCACTTGCACCATTTGATGTGGACCCAAACTTAAACATGTTTATGCGACAAAAACGGATTTGGCTAAATTTGGGTTTTTTTGGAATTTCTTTTTACATTAAAAAAAGTCATTTACTAATACTTGAAAAAAGATTTAGARAYATTGTAGGAYATGAACATTACATGACGGACAATGACTGAATACATACCCAAWTTGGACGATATAWTTAKGAAAAGTCTTTGTTTTAATGTTTGYTAGTGAAAAGTTATGAATTTGACATACCAAAMATGAAGAAGAARAAAAATAATAATGAAATTTGGAAAAAAATAAGATTTCAACTCAATAGTTGTTACCCGACCAATTAAAGAGGGTTTGAGATGATGCACAGGTTTATGTAAAATGATGATCAATTCAGTGAGCAAAGATTCAGCTTGCAATATACGGTTTATCAAGAACATCTKTTTAATATACATAAGGAGGTTACATACTCAAGCTCACTGTCTAATTCGATAGTTTGAAGAGCAGCCGAGCTCCACAAAAAATCAAAAAAGAGAGAGAAAACCGACATGTGACGTTCGCACACCCAGATCAAGCAAAACTAACGCTTTTCTTGGCCTTTTTGGCTGCTGTTTTCTCCGACTTGCTTTTTTGCAAGTCTTCTTCTTCCCTTTGTGCTTCTTTTTCTGCTACTCTCTTGTTCTTTCTTCTCATTGTTCTAGCCACACTTGAGGTTTTCTTCAATTCGTTCTTCTTATCGTCCAGTTTGTTTTGCTTTTCCTGTTCTTTTCTTTCCAATTCTTTTCTTTTCAAATCTCTGATCTCCTCTAGTCTTCTGGATTTTTCCAACTTGCTCTCGTCGACCTGGTCCTGCTTGTCCCCAACAGTCTTGACCAGTCTTTCCAAAATAATGCTGTCGTGATCTGCAACAAACTTTTTCCCCTTTTTCCCTCTTTTCAATTTCAAACCGGGCACAACAGCTCTRTTCAAGCTAGGCAGGTCCTTTTCGATTTGTTTCCTTAGGAGTTCCCGTTTGTGCTTGTCTTTTCTTTGGGACCCGTATAGCAAAGCTCTTCTCTGTTCTTTTTTGTTTGGCGCAGCATCTTTTGGATTTTTCTTTGCCGTYTTTCTGCCCGTGTTGAACGACAACTGGTTTGCAGCAGTTTGATCTTGCGTCATTTCCGGACGAACCTCCCTCATAAGGGTCTGTCTTTTCACTCTYTTYGCGGTACCCATGGTGTTGTARTGTTTTGGCTTCTATAGGTGTTTTAATTGTTTTGCAAAATCTCTGTAAAGTGCTTTCTAGGATGAAGGAGCACCATTGACAGCATTAAACYCGTGTAATCCCAACTTTAGCACTTCCTGACATCGCATCAATAACAAAACTCACAAAACTCACTAAAAAAAAAATAAAAAAAAAAAAAATTACAAAGGCGAAAAAGAAATGTTGGTTTTGATGTGTAAATTTTCACTCACGTGATATAGCATACTTTTGTTACTTGTGTGAGGGATATTGATATAATACATCATACAAACGCCCCAGGTARGAACAAAGCAAGTTTCASTCKAGTGGGCACGACTGCAWGTACTTCCACSACCAAGACCAGACCCAAACGTGAGGCAAAGACTGTGWATATTGAAACTTTAATWTCCAAGACTTTATACTCTACTACYCTARGTGCWAAGACTCTAGGTGCTAAGACTCTAGGTGCTAAGACTCTAGGTGCTAAGACTCTAGGAACTAGAACTGTAGGAAGCTAATACTGTAGGTCTATTKACTCGCTTCGCTCGTGTTATAGAATWAAGTGTAGTAAATTAAAAGTAATACAACTTTAAAAATATTAATAGTAATAATAATAGTATAATATAACATAGTAAAAATTTGTCGGTTTTAACACTAACCTTTTTTCTTGCTGTTTCCAGCATGATRATATRACTAATAAAAGAAAAAAACAGTGTTTTYTCTAGACAARCAAAAATAACAACAGTCAAATCTTACAATCTGCAATCAYTCAAACTTTAGGAGCTGCTTGAGTGGTGGTGGTTGTSGTGGTGGTTTCTGTGGTGTGTACGGGAGCAGCAGACGACGTAKTTTCATCCTCWACTTCGTCCACGGCTTCAGCAACGTCTGGGTTTTCTTCAACTTGTTCGTAGTAACCACCTTCATGTTCGTGTCCATGTTCGTGTTCATGTTCATGGTCGTGGTCGTGTTCATGTTCGTGTTCATGTTCGTGTTCATGTTCGTGCTCATGTTCGTGTTCATGTTCGTATTCTTCCTCGTCATCTTCTTCTTCTTCTTCTTCAGATGAAGCATAAACGTCTTCTGCGGTGTGATGGAAACTCAAAGTTGGTTTGACTGCAGCGTTTTCCAAAGTCCAAGCATCCAAAGCAGCTTCKGCATCAATAATAATTTGTTTCGAAGCTTCGTAACCATCGTAACCTGGTCTTGTTTCACCAGGAGTAACTGGAGCATCATCCAATAATTCCAATAAAGCTTTCCCGTATCCTGCAATCAATGCATTTTTTTCAGCCAATTCTCTATAAGCATCAAACAAATAGAAATAAGCAGCTTTTAATTTTTCTCTAGTGATATTGGATAATTGTGCTTCTGCAACCAAACTTTCAGCTTCTGCTCTAACCAATTCTTGTTCATAAACTGGGATTTTTGGAGATTCTGGATTTTTATATTTCATTGCAGCAATATCATCAGCAATTTTTTGTTTTCTATCTCTTGATGGTTGAACAGAAGCTTCCAAATTTCTAATTGATTTCAAWGTCAATCTATATTGATCATATTTATCAATGAATTGATCATCTAAATCACCCAATTCAAAAATCAAAACTCCCAATTTATCAGAAACATCAGAAACATCATCATCATTTTCAGCACCCCAAACACTCAATTGTCTTGCAGCATCTTTTTTTTCTAATGAAACAATTTCCCAATTTTTCAAAACACCTCTTTCAATTTTAATCAATTGACCCAATTTTCTAGATAATTCTGGACCAAATGAACCAGCACTTTTGCTTCTAATAGTAGAACTAATAGAAGATTTCCCAAAAAATTTTCTGGTAGTACTTGGTGGAGGTGGAGGATTTTGAATATCGCTTTGAGTTGGAACTCTAGAGTTTCTTAAAGAGTATGTTTTATGCATGGTAGAGATTGTCAGTGTGACGTTTGGGTTTTTTTTWTATATTTTTATTATTCGAATAYTCTCTATATGATAKATAATAGACAAAACACTGGGAAACSAACTTGCTATATGSWAAWACAGAGYAAGAASTKGTGCAAGARTAMTACGATAATSATTACATCTAWTCACTAAYTAATARCTAATTTACATAATATCCCTAAGTTCTGCTTCCAAAAATCATATTCTTATCAAAGYATTTATATACTCCTTAAATAAAATAATAATTTTGATAGGTTTGGTTKTTTTTTTTCCATGTGTGTGTGTGTATRTGTGTAATTCATGTATAGTCAAGGTTAAACATTGAGTAGAATTATTTTTTTTTTATTAGCCAGTTTTTTTTTYATTTGTATTACGAATACTTCTGGTAATACTACTAATATTAACATTAAACACCCACAAATAATTTACAATCATTAATTAAACACATGAAATTATTTGACAATGTTGGGAAAGAGACAGAGGRATAATATAAATTGGTGACCGAGTATTSTTYTGTTATTGTATATTTCAAATACTTTTTTAAAYTTCYATTGTTTCTATTAATACTTGATAGCAAATGATAAGTAGTAGTAGTGGTAGTAAYGATAAGTAGTAGTAGTAGTAGTGGTRGCAGTAATGATAAYAATAAATAGGGGATATTCTTATAGTATACATCAAGAGAACTAGGTAAAATTGCTACAAATTGYTATTGTTAAATATAAAAWGAAAAAAAGTAATAGTATTACCATAAAGGGACAGAAATAATAACAATTTAATTATATATATATTGTTAATTAATCTACGAAAAGTGTACCTGAGGGTTTACCGTAGASTCATTGTACAGGTTGTTTTTTTATTATTAGTATTATTATTATTATTATTATTATTATTATTATCTCAGCAGTACATGCAGGGTAACACACAGAGAAAGAAATTGCTTGGTTTTTAATACAAGGGGAAAAGGAAGAAAGGATRAAAAAAACAAGAATGAAAATAATGGATTGTTGTAATTGGTTAATACAAAAAAATTAAAGACCTTTCATTATTCTGATAGATGTTATCGGATATAYTCTTGAATTTGRAAAATAAATTAAAAAATTCAAGYTATTCTTTTTTTTTTTCCCGGTGTTATATTCTTTTTYCGTGTGAAATATCTGTAGTAAAGAATATAAATTATGAAACCAAAAAAMACAAAAAAACARGGGGATAAAAAGAAAAACAAAAAAACAGTAGAACAAAGACAAGAAAACAGTAGAACAAAGAMAAGARAAYWGWAAAA
>LPNM01000007.1:1543353-1603469 GCA_001747045.1 Hanseniaspora osmophila | reverse complement strand
AAAAATGAAAAAGAAAAAGAAAAAGAAAAAGAAAAGAAGTTGGAGATGTTGGAGAAACAAATAGCTAGTACGCGCTGAAAGCAATAAAACTGGTTGAGAAATGTGAAAACAACACAACAAGCAAACAGTTGCGAAATCAAAAGAAGAAAAAAAAAGAAAAAAGAAAAAACACAMCGTAAAATGTCAAAGCAGGACGGGCTTGTAAGGCGGATATTGAACAGAATCTACAAACCAAACACCTCTGCCATCGCTTCCGGTGAAGTCAGTGGCAAACTTGGAGACTCACAGGTGCTTGCAAAATACAACAAATGGTCAAGAGAACAACTTATTTTGAAAATCCAAGAACTAGAGGATGCAAAATTGCAACAACATTTGACTCCAACACACACAAGAAACGGCTCTACTGCACGCAGCACCAAGAGCGAAAAACACAACTCCAAGAAACCAGCAAAACCGTTTGACTACTCCAAGTACAACACAAGATTTATTGCGTTGAAGTTTGCGTACTTGGGCTGGAACTACAACGGATTGGCGATTCAGCAAACACCAACCCCATTGCCCACCGTGGAAGGTGTCATTTTGGATGTCATGCTGAAATGTAAGTTGATTCCCAACATGAACATATACGAGTACAATTTTGCACGTTGTGGAAGAACAGACAAAGGTGTTTCTGCGATGAACCAGGTGATCTCGCTCAATGTAAGATCGAATTTGACTCCAGATGAGCAAAGCGACCCAGCAAACGACTCAAAAGAAATAGACTACATTAGAGTCTTGAACAACAAGTTGCCCCCTGATATCAGAATTCATTCGGTGATGCTGAGACCACCTCCGGGATTCGATGCACGGTTCAGTTGTAAATACAGGCATTACAAATATATCTTTAAAAAAACCAATGGCTTGGACGTGGAAACAATGAAAAAAGCTGCTGCGCTGTACGTGGGACCAGATAAAGATTTCCGGAATTTTTGCAAGTTGGACGGATCAAAACAGATTACAAATTTCAAAAGACACGTTTTGAGCGCAGAAATCGTCACCTTGAATGAAACCGAGCAACTTTACTGTTTTGATTTGAAGGGAAGTGCGTTCTTGTGGCATCAAGTGAGAAATATGATGGCAATCTTGTTTTTGATCGGACAAGGACTGGAAAAACCTGAAATCATCACGGATTTGATGGACGTGGAAAAATACCCAAGAAAACCTATTTACGACATGGCCAACGATATTCCATTGATTCTTTATGATTGCAAGTTTAAGCAGGAATTGGATGCGGAAAAATTTGATGTAGACACAGAAAACAAAGAGATCTTAAAAGACGAGCAGTACGGCGAGCAAAGAAATGTTTGTGGACTTGAATGGATCTCTGGATCCAAGTTCACCCAACATGGGAGAAATTTGAACAACGTTTTCGCAACAATACTGGATTACGAAATCAAAAACGAGGTTTCCAAAATTTTCTCACATTTCAGTAAAGATCATTCGACGGTAATGGCGATGTCTGAAACTAATTTGACTGACAAAAACAAGGTCTGCATAGATACCGGTGATGGCAGATACAAAAACACAGGGAAGTACGAGCCTATTAGCAAGAGACATGTTCAATCATTGTACAAGGACATAAACGCAAAGTACAAACAGAAAAAAGCTCGTAAATTGAAAAAGTGAATTTTTTTTTTTTTTCTTTTTTTCTTCTACCTATATGTATATATGATTTTAATTAGCCTCACAAGTTTACTATCCAACCAGGATCCCAGTATTTGACTTCTCCTCTAAACTTGTTGCTTGTATTAAGAGTCGCCTCATTTGCTTCATCTTCGGTTTTATCAATCCAAAGAAGCCCATCACTGACCATTTTGTTTAGAACCTGCTTGCACCTGATTTTGTCCCATTGATAGTTGTCTCTTAGTATAGGTACAGTAACGTAACCTAAAACAAAACAAACTTCATACACCAAAGATTGATCTTTGGTYAATTCTAAGGGTACACTTTGTATAAAACTTTTACCTGCAATCACCATCTTGGTGAACCCACCGTTCAAGCTTTCCAACATTTCCAATGCTTTATYTATATCCTGAGCGCTTCTTTTATTGTTGTTGGTTTTTTGTTGTTTGATATCAGTGATTGAACTCCCATTAGATTCGTTTAATCTAAACAATAACTCCTTATATGAGGTTAACCCACCGTTCATGGTTTCCAAATTTCTAACCACTTCGATCAGTTCAATGCACAGGTTGTAATAATAGTCCATTGGATGAAACAAATAGGTGGACTTGTTGTCGACCAACTGACTAAAATTGATTCCTATCTGGGAGCATAATTGCACAAACTGTCTTGCCAAATCAAGATTTTCTTTTAATTCTTGATTATGGATTTTGGAAAATTGGATGATTTGATCCTTAAACACTTGTAGCTGATAATTTAATTGTTGCTTCTGCTTGTCAAATAAAGACGGGTCATAGTTATATGGGGCTTTATTTGTTGTGGACGAGCCCTGCTCGCCCGGTGGAGTGCTGATTCGCAGACCTGTTAGCTCGGAATTTAGCTCGTTCATAAAATGTGTTGATTGAGTCACCCTTTTATGCTGCGTTTGTGTGTTTTGCAGATTCCAAGGGTCTGTTTTGCTGTTTCTTGGTTTTTTTAATAATATCCGTTTGCATTTCCCATCGTGCTAACGTCAATCCTTTTTTGACAAAAACCGCAACCTTTGTTTATTTGTTGATGTCGTCTTGCCCAAWAATTTAAATGATTGGAAGTTTAAAGCAGCGTCCAATGACGAAATATAAACATTTCTTTAGAAACGTTCGTWTAAAACATCACGTGATAGCACCATCCAACTGAATCTTTTGAGACAATTGAAAACGGTTTTTGGGAACATCTTAGAAATCACTCCATTGATTATGCCAAAAAAAACCAACCATTTGACTGCTTGAAAAGAGTTGCTAAGAGCTACAGGAAACCTGATTTTTTAGCAATAATCATAGTAGGGGTTTTACAATAGCAGATGCAGTGAAAAACTTTTTTCATTGACATGATAGCTTTTGCTTTACTGAGCCAAACGCTGATTTGCAAGAGTGCCCGAAGGTGTTCCTTCGTTTGGCAATAAGGATATTGAGTACAAACCACAAACACAATGAACTACCAATATTCAGATATTTAGACTGCAGACACCATTGACAAACACAAGGCATCAAGCACTTTAMATTACCAAATTAATTCAAATGACTATCGAATTGCCGATAAAGATGCACGCACAATAGGCGTTTTGACTGCATTGAAAGCCGAACAACGTAGACACAACAACATAGACACAAAAAAACAAAAAAAGCAAAAAAACAGCAGTTACAAAAAATCTGAGACACAGCGTAGACTTTAAAAGTYATGCCAGTTTTATTATTAGCAGCAGTGGTGAAAAATGCTAATGGTGATGATTTTAATCTCATGGCTTGATCTGACTGTAAAACGGACATTGACACAGGGAAACTGAGAAGAAGTACAATAGCAC
Organism: Hanseniaspora osmophila; assembly: GCA_001747045.1. Lineage (NCBI taxonomy): Eukaryota > Fungi > Ascomycota > Saccharomycetes > Saccharomycodales > Saccharomycodaceae > Hanseniaspora > Hanseniaspora osmophila. The sequence continues at coordinate 1,599,967 of LPNM01000007.1, read as the reverse complement.
AGAGAAGAGGGAAACAAGGCAAAAAAAGTAAATGGGGATAATTGCACGAGATTAACGATATCTACGAAGTATCACCTAACTGTTAAATCGAACATAAAATAGGACCATACTTGTGAAAAGGGTAAATTGATACAAACAAAWACARYCATTYTAATGATTTGGTGTTTTGTATCTTATAGACTTTTTGAATTTCTTTAATTAATTAAATGTTTCCAACACAAAACATGCTCGGGATATGCACCTAAATGACGTTTATTGGCGTTATTTTTATCGTTATTTTTTTGTTTTGTTTTTTTTTCTTTCTTCATGATTTTTCTTTTTTAGTCAAGCAGCAGATACAGTAAATTATATTTTATTTTTTTTGTGCTTTTCAATGCACACATGATTTTATCGAAATAGTCTAATAATTGATAAGATTTAARAATTAACAGTTATTTTGAAAACGTTTTTGATCTTAGTCATGAATGATCTATTATATATGAGTGCAACACCATTGATCTTCATCCGTCGTTGTGCTTCATGAGGTCATGAAAYCATAAGCAAACTCGAAAAAAAAAAAAAGAAAGAAGAAACCACACCAAAACAGTTGGTTTCTTTAACTAAACATAAAGATGAGTTCGAGTAATCATAACAATGACGTGCAATCCACGTTTTCGAGGAGAACATCAAACACGGGGCGCCAGTCACACATCACTAGCCATGGGAATAACAACAGCAACGCCGCTGCGTCGATCCATAGTGGTAACACAACAACAACCGGGTTGAACTCTATCCACACCAACCATTCTCACAGTGCAAACAACAACAATAATAGCAGTGCCAGCAACAAAGGTAGCAGTAGTGGTACCACAAGACGTAGAAGAAGAAGAGCCAACTCCTCGTTTCAGTATGCGCACCCACAAGGTATGTACCAAAATCCATATATGCAACAACCACAAAGACCGTCACCAATACAGATTGAAGTGATTCCCAACACGGATTTTGCAGTAAATGAGGCCTTTCACACTCCACAAGCACCTTACAGCAGTAGAAGAAATGACTTTGGTGGATCACCAAGAGATGAGGCTCACTCAGATACACATACTCTAGGGAGTAATGCGAATAGAGCATCAACCACGCAGAAATCGGGACAAAGTAATAGAGGAAACAATGATGGTGATGAGTACGATGAAGATTTGGAAAATAACGATCCCGGTTTGGATGACATACCTAGTTCGAGATCAGGTAGACAGTCTCGCTCAAATAATAATAATAATGACGATAACCACAATTCCGACAGCGAGTATGAAGGGTTGGACGATTTGGACATTTCAGACGAAGACTACGATTACCGGGATCCAGATCACAATCAAGGCCGCACAAACCCACAAGATCCACGGTCATACAACGGGTCCACGTTCCAGCAACAAGGCCCAGGAGGAGACCCGAATGCTCCAATTGTTGTTGTCAAGCCAAAACAAATCCACCAAAATCCACAAACCCCAACAGTTTTGCCAAGAGGGTATGCTCCAATTAATCACTGGGCCAGATTCAAACATTCGAGAATGAAGGAATTTTTGGCAGAGTTTTTAGGGACGTTTATCTTGATTGTGATCGGGGACGGAGTCTGTTGCCAAGTCAAGTTATCTGAGCAACACAGCATCAATACATTTGACAAGGCAATGCAACTGCTGGCTGGCAGAAACGCCATATCAAATAATAACGGAACTAATGCAACAACATCAGAGATTGTCAGTTTACTGACCAAATTGGTGGTTCCAAATGGGGCTGGTAATTTCACGGTTATCATGTTTGCATGGGCCACTGCAGTGGTTTTGGGTTTTTTTGCTTCTGGTGGGTCTGCCATTTCTGGTGGGCATTTAAATCCAGCAGTTACCTTGACCAATTTTTTTTTCAGAGGATTTCCCGCAAATAAACTTTTTGCATATATWTCTGGTCAGTTGCTTGGAGGGTACGTTGGTGGATTGGTTGTTTTTGGATTGTACAATAGGGTTATCAAGGAAGAGTTTTCAGATTGGAAAACAAATCAAACTGTTATTGGAATGTTTTGTACTGTTCCATTGGATTATTTGAGACCAAAAGATCAAGTTGTTTCTGAACTGATTGCTACAATGACCATGCAATTGGGTATTTTTTCATTGACCGATCCTTATAACAACTCGAGTAGTGATCTTTTCCCCGTTTATTTGTTTTTCTTGATTATGGCTTGTAATGCTTCTTTTGCTTTTCAAACAGGAGCTGCAATGAATTTTGGTAGAGATTTTGGACCAAGAGCAGCTTTGGCAACGGTCGGTGTCAACAAGGACGCGTTGTTTAACACCAATCATCACTATTTCTGGGTTCCAATTGTGGTTCCAATTGTTGGGGCATTGTTGGGTGCCACCATTTACGATGCAATGATTTTCCAAGGTCACGAATCTCCAATCAATACACCATGGTATCAAAAAGTGGAATTCTTCAAGTACTGGAACCGCAAAATTCTGAAATACCTTACTTTTGGTAGATATGGTAGAAGAAAGAGAAGCAGAAGAAATAGAAGAATTGCATTTGGAAGCGACAGCGACGATGACGATAGTTCGGTCAATTCAGAAACCTCAAACAAATTTTTTGATTACGACAGTGCAAATGGAAGCATTAACGAATTGGGAAGCACAAACTCTTCGAACTCGCAATCGTCTTCAAATGCTAGTGATGACCCATTGCATGATACCGAGGTCAATAGCTCAACGCACGACTTGGACCATTTACCAGAAGACTACCCACTTGCCGATATAGATGAAGTTGACGAGGAGCAGTTCAATCACAATAGAAGCAAACGGAAAAGCGTTGGGCCATTTGGTGATTTGGACAATGGYCAAGAAACCGGAGAAGTCACAAGAGGAGCTAAAAATGAGGACTCGGATGGCCATGATATAGCACCCGCAACATCTAGGATCTCTTTTAAAGCAAACAGCAGAAATCCAACTACCCTTGCGAAAAATGCAAAACAAAAGCACCAAAGCCACCATTCCGGAAAGCCTTCAAAAAGAGAAATTCATTTTGTTTCTTCAAACAAGAGACATCACAGAACTCCTGTTCCTACTGTTGAAGAGGAATGAGTAATCAAATATGAAAAAAGAGATCAAAAGTTTATGTTATGAAATATCAAGAAAAATATCGAGACCCTACATATACATATATACTAAATTGAACATCACGTAGGTTTTAGAACTAAACTTAAACACCCTTATATATATATATAAGTAGCTATAAGAATATGCACAACAGAATTGGAACTAATATGTGAAGAAAAGGACCAAGATACAGCAACTGATCAAACCTGCCAAGATCACTGCATTTTTCTTTCTTCTGGTGTTGATCTTTGCAATCAATGTGTTAATTCCAGGAATTTTCGAAACAACTTCAAACATCTTGTTGTTTGCGTTATTTAGCATTCTTCTTTGGGAAGAAAACTGGTCTCTTGTTTCCCATGCTTGAGAAATCAAGTTGTCAACAACGTTGTGCTGCTTATCTATTCTTCTGCTCTCTTCGTTGATGTAATCATCCGCGCTCGACCCAGCACCGTCCCCGTACATTCTGCTTCTTTCTAATTCTTCAGCTCTGGACGTCAATATATCTTGTTTCACATCAAACAACAAGTTCATGTTGTTTCGTTCTTGTTGAATGCATGTTCTTAAACTGTTAAATTCTTTCTGGTGCTGGTGCATAACGTCCTTGTGTCTTTCCAGCTGAGCCATTTTGCCCGTGAGACCTGCCTGATTTGTAGAGGATAGCGCGTGCAACTGCTGTGCATAATCGTCTATATTTGTTTGTCTGTCTTGCAAGTTTTTTTCTATTTGGGCATCAAGCTTGGACTCATTTGCTTGTTGCTTTGAGCTTGTGGCTTGCGCAAACGTGCTGTACTGGTTCAACAAATTGGAGCATTTGTTCTCCAAAGAAACAATAGAAGCTCTCAAAGAGGTGCTCATTTCGTAGGTTTGATTTATTTTTATTTTTTATTTGCCTGGTGTCTTGAAAAACGCAACTTTGATTGGATTCAGTTTTTCTGGAAATCTTGTATCAAATAGTAGCACAAAAGTCCCGTAAGATTGGCAATATGTAAACTGAACACCATCTTTTCAAGTAATCGCGTTTCATTAGATAGTGTTGATCGTGTCCCTTGTTTTCATGTTGATGAGTTGACTCGACAGAGAAAAGCTCAGCATTACCCCCACCAACAATCTCGTGAGAATCACAGTTTTGAACGCTATAAAATATCTCTCCCGACGAAAGGCTGTCCAATAATATGGGGAAATGGTATCTCTGATGGAAGTAAGCGTTGAGATGCTCATTCCCATGACGCAGTGAACTTTGCAACAGTCGATGAAATTCAAATACGTTTACGAATCTCATTGTTTCTGGTTCTCCAACAAACGTAATTTCTTTYGGATCTAACAATTGTTCGCTGCTGTATTGAAATTCCATATCATTCTCCAGTGTGTACTCATCTTCATGGTCATCATCAAGAATTTCCTCAAAAGAAGCACTCACATCAACAGAAAATATTTGAAAATGAAGCTGTGGCTCATTGTAAGAAGCGTTGTAGTTCAAAAGGCATTTGAGTAGTATWTTTGGCTGTCCTGTGTTCATCAACTCGTGCTTGATAAAAAACTGAAACCTGATGTAATCTTTCGAGCTCTCACTTATTGTGACGCGATGTTGCTGGAATGGATCTAGATCTAGCAAGAGATCTGTAGACAACTGCTTGCAATATTCATCGTACGAGATCATGTGGTGGTGTTAGCTTGGTGTTCTTCCATTCTTGCCTTTCAGCCTTCCAATCATAACGATCACTGTAATCTGATATCACATGACACGGGCTTGAGGAATAATCTTTAGCACTAAAGTGCAATTAAACTGCCGATTTTAAATGAATAAAGAAACAAGTGGATAAATAAATAAATTAAATAAATAAATAAATAAATAAATAATATATATATATATAATATAAACAATATATAATAAATACTGATATGATGGTGATTACATAAAAAATACACAAAATACCATCAAAAGTCATAAGTCGGATAATCAAGCTTTCTTAAACCACAAATTCCCAACATCCCTGATCTCTCCCCGAGAGTTCCACCAAACGTTGAGTCTTTAATTCTYAGCAAAACCTGTTTTAATTTTATTTTATTTTTTTCTTTCAAAGCTTCCAAGCAGGACGTTTAATCAACAGCCAATGCTTTTTTGATTTCAGCAATAGCTTTACCAGGATTCAAACCTTTTGGACAAGTTCTTGTACAATTCAAAATGGTGTGACATCTATAAACGGACATGGAGTTTTGTAGCATTTCCTTTCTTTTGCCGAAACTTTCATCTCTCGAATCAACCATCCATCTGTAAGCTTGCATCAAAACTGCAGGACCCAAGTATTCTTCTGCGTTCCACCAGTAGGATGGACAAGAAGTGGAACAACAAGCACACAAAATACATTCGTACAACCCGTCCAACTTCTTTCTGTCTTCAACACTTTGGTAAATTTCTTTGCCCTTTGGAAAAGTTTTTCTTTGCAAGTATGGTTGGATAGATTTGTATTGTTTGTAGAATTGGGTCAAATCCGGAACCAAATCCTTGACAATATGCATGTGAGGTAGCGGGTAGATTTTCGTGGTTTTCGATTCGTTTTTGTCGATTTTACAAAGACATGCCAAAGTGTTGGTCCCACCAATGTTCATGGCACAAGAACCACAGATACCTTCTCTGCAGGATCTTCTAAAAGTCAACGACCCGTCTTGTTCGTCTTTGATTTTGATCAAGGCATCCAACACCATTGGTCCACAGTCGTTAAGGTCCACTTGAAATTCTTGCATCTTGGGTTTGACTTCTGGAGTGTCTGGGCTCCATCTATAAATCTTGAAAGTCTTCATTTTTGGCACATGGGTGGCTGGGGCAGCAGCAGTGGCCAACCCTCTTTTCATAATTGCTTGTCTCAACATGTTAAAAATTGTTATGGTTTTTGTGCGTGTTTGTGTGTTTGTTTGTGTGAGTGTGAGTGTGTGCGTTTATGTACTTGTTATATTTCTCYTAATACTAGAGTTTCCTTTGAGCAAATTGGGACAAATATGATGAGCAAGTGTAGTAGCCTATCGATTTTCTCGGATGCTTGTCGGATGGGTTTTCCGTTTTCTTTTAATTTARAACGATTAGTTCCATACAAGTAGCTCCAAAGAGTAAAAGAGATGAAAATATTCTAAAAGAGTTCGTTTATCATCAACTTCAAAAACTCTTTTTTTTCTTTTCAAAAAATCTCTTACATGTATTAAAAATAAAAACCCAAACGATGAAAACTTAAGAGCCTTCAGTACTTTGGAAATTTGAAAATACTCGAAATACTCAAAATATCATTCGACTTTGCAAAGATAGAGATTCATCTGACTTAACTTTACAACAAATATTCCTTCAATCATACTTTACTCTGGTTTGGTTTCCCCTGTGAAAAAAACAGCCATGGAAATACACGCAAAAAAAAAACTTGTTTTCTACGCAGATTTGACAAAAAAACAAAAAACAAAAACAAAAAAACAATGTAAGCTTTTWCTCGGTTTATGGAAAAGAAAAAATGATTAAAGTTGATTTGATGGAAAAAATCGGGTCCGTAAAAACCAGAGTTGAAGTTATGGACAAACTGTTAAAACCAGAAAAAACAAAAACAAAAACACACACAAAAAACACACACAACACGCAAGAGCAGTATTTACACTCGTTTTTTCATAAGATAARATATACTCTTGAATAATTATATACACATTTAAACTCTATTAAGACARCACCATTTCTAGKCCCTCAACTTCACAACCTATCGTCCATGTATCTCAAAGCTCTGTTTTGCGCAATGATTATATGGTCAATGATGTACTTTCTGCTTTCGGCTCTAGGCACCGGGAATTTCCAGGTCACTGGTTCTCTAGTGTATCGGTTGATAATTCTCACAATGATCTGTCTGCCGTCATCGATTGGAGTTCCTGCCAAACACATTTCCTCTATGGTGACACTGCTGATACAGGTCARTGTGGTGATATCAATTTCGCATACCCGTTCTTGAGAAACACACAAAATTCTTTCCTTTCCTGGTAAAACAACATGTGCAATATAATGATCTGTGATAAATTGCCCACCATTGCACATCTTCAACCAGTATTGGCCTTGTGCTTCTCTCAAGTTAAAAGGTTTGATCAAACCATCATCTTTACCTAAAATAACTCCATTTGCTCTACCACTTCCATGGTTGATAAATCTTGGATATCTGACTGGAACAGTCTTGCTCATAGTACCTTCTTGCAAAACAGTATTGTTTCTAATTTCTTCACTAACATTGTTGGCCATGTCCAAAAACCCAATAACAGTTTTTGTTGGAACACCAACTAAACCTCTGCCTAATCCTTTRARAAATCCTGGTGCACCTTCTTTTCTTGCACCTTCGTATGAATTYGATGCAACCCCAGTGATTCCTGAAGATATCCCATTCACCAATGAAGAAAACCCTGAAGCAACACCATTTCCATCTTGATTGACTCTGTTTTTACGTTGTTGAAGTAATCTTGCTCTTTGGAAATCTTTATCTTGAGTAGCTGCAGCCAATCCCTTGGCAACACTTCCTGTAAATTTCGAAAAACTATCACTTAAACCAAATACAGATTTCTTCAAAAAACTAACACCTCCTTGAGCAATAGATATACCCAATTCTTCCGGTCTGTCATTCATAAAATAACCTTGGTATGGCTTGTAGAAAATGTCTGAAACACCAGAACTGATATTGTTGAACAACCCAATTGGATTTCCTAAAACATCAGCATACCCAGCAATTTTCAAAACTTGTCTAAAAAACTCATTGTTGTAATGTTCCCTAATTAAAGTCACAAGCATTGGTGTGCTCACTTTTAAATTTTCTAAAAACACAGAATTTAGTTGAATTGGTGCATCGTTGACATTTCCAAAAGTCATAGTCAAAATGTTCACCAAAGTACTTGGCCCGCTTTTAGCTGCTATATCATCACCATAATCAGTTTCATACACCTCCATGTCATTGTCATTCGTTTTCCCACTCAACAAACCATGTTCCCCATCAATTTGCAACCCATCGCTTCTCATAAAACTTAAATGCAAAATAGTTGGCTGAATATGCAATGTTTCAAAATAAATGTCAGAGTTTTCAACTTTAATAGAACTTTCAGGTAACCGCAACAAACTATCTGAATGATTATAGTTATCAAAGATTTGTTCATTCAAAATCTTATTTGCTTCAACACTATTTTCATTATTCTCTTCAACATTTGTATGATTTGAAACAAAATTTTGTGAAACACCCTTTTGAGAAAACTTGACAAATTGCAAAAGCTCAACAAGAAACTCTTCTTCCAACTTAATGGTCATTTCTTGTAACAAAGTGGTGGCGTACTTGTAATAAACCAAACCCCTTGTTTTATCATTAACTTTTGTTATCGAACCAGAAAAACATGGATGACTGTCAAGCTCTTCTTGCACATTATTGATGACTGTTGGATACACCACGCTCGGGAACATACTCCCAAATAACTGATTATCAACTTGGAACCATTTCAATTTCCAACTAATCGATTGATACATTTTTGAGTCATTATATCTCAACTCCAAACCTTTCATTGTGATGTACATCAACTCTTCCAAGTTTTGGTTGATCACAGATAACCCTAAACCTTCAAAGCTAACCTGGATTTTAAACTTGTTTACTTGCTTCCCATTATTGTTTCCATCAACATTGTTGGAAACTTCAAAAGAATCCGTTGGACTTTCAGAACTGGCTTTACTAACCGTGTCAGAGGAGCGGTTTTTTGATTTGCTTTTCAAAGTGTACAAACTAACATCTGGATTGTACTTGGATAAAACCAATGCTTGAACCGGTCCATCAGCTAAAATGTTCAACTCCACATAAGCATCTTCATTATCAGGTGTAGTCTTTTTGACCAAAAATGGTTTCAAATTACCAATCTCTCTCAAATCAACCGTTCTTTTGATCCCACGACATTCAACAATAATTTTTTTTTCCTTTGCACCTGGGAAATCCCAAGAAAAGGGCATTAAGGTGTATGGGCTTATTTTGTACTTGACTGGCTCAAATTTCTTTCCTCCGGTCAAATAGTAATTTGCCTTCCCGGCATTAGGCTTCCTCAAATACATATAAGAATCGTACTCGGAAATGTCATCATTGGCATCCGTATAGTAACTTCTGTCGCTGTCTAATATGTTAGGGTCTCTTTGATAAACAAAATACGTTTCTTCAGTGAAATTTCTGATAGAGTATGGCCATTCTTTGTTTGAATCCTTTACTGTCAAAAACAACGTTGCGTTGTCTAAAACTGTCTCGACTTTAAGCAAAATGTGTTTACTCAGCTGTTTATTAAAAACCTTTGTGTACAGAGTACCAATTTCACCAATTGGAAAAGGCTCACTGTAATTTCCACCATAAAATTTAAGTCTGCAGAGTTTGCTGCTAGAAGTCGACATCTTGTAAAGCGGAACAGCAGTATTCATTTCCAATACAACTTCTGCAGTCGACATTGTTTCACCCAACACCAAATCATCAGAATACTCATTTTTGATAATGAACCGTGGACTAACAGTAACAACTTTCGAAAGACTGTATTTCCCAAGCCCTTCACTGATGTGAAGTCCCAATTCTGTCTGCATTGTTTTGCTAGGAATACCCAAAGCCATGTCAAAATTTTGCTCAAGCGCATCAAAAGTGTTAGCAGGCGACCAATCACTGTCCTGCATTTTGACCTGAGCGCTATTGGAATCATCTTTATAATCAAAAGAAAACATCTCCGGTTTGGAAACATACTCGCTATTTTGGAGAGTGACCTTGCTTGTAAATACGTTATTGCTGCCTTTAGCTYTAACAAAAATATCTCTCTCAGTACGATTCAGAACAATGTATGGTGAATAAATTCTCATTATCTTTGTTTGAGTGTACCGGTCAACACTATACTTTACTTCAAGTTTTAAAATTGAAGTTCTATTTTTTTTAAGCATTTTAATCTGCTTCTCAACAGCCAAARAGCTTGAGTTTGGCGAGGAAACCAAAACGTAATCGGCAGGAACATAATCAGTTGCTGGTGCGTTTAGTTTCATAAACACAAAATCGTTCATGTTTATGTGATGAACTGGTAAAGATTCAGATTTTTGCAAACTTAGCACAATTTTCTCCTTGGTATTTTTTGATAAAAGCTCAACCTCCACATCCACTGGTAAAACATTCTCTATTTTCAATGGTGCAGAAACAACAACTTCCATATGGGGAAAAACCTTTGCTAGTTTCTCTTTTTTTTCATATTTAGCATCAATTTGGTAGTAGAACGAGGTCCCATTTTGAACTGAAGAACACTTTTCAAAAATTGCTCCACTCAACAAAGTTTTCCAATTGAATGGTGAATTTGAAAACTCATATTCATCCCCATTCAAGCAAGGGCGAATGGAGTATTTTGCATCATAAACTATATCAAATGGAACCGAAAAAGAAGATTTTGAAGCAATGAAAACTGATTCTTTATTACTTATGTTCAGCTCAATCTTGGAACCAGACTGGTTGGTGATTATCAAAGGAGACTCAAATTTAATGATTTTAATACCATCTGTATTCAAATAAATATGGCATGCAAGTCTGTGATGAACACCATCCACTGGTGGTTCCAACTTATAAAGTTCTTCAAGCTCGCATTTGGTGTTGACCTTAAATGTGTTTGAGTATTTGGAGTCCAAAACTCTAAATCCCAAAGTTGCAGCAGAGTTATCAGTGTCTAAATTTTCTCTAACTTTGCGCCAATCCTCAAATTCCCAAGGAAGACTTTCAGAGTTTTTCAAAACAGTTTCATTGCGCTTTTCACCCGTAGCTTGGTCAATCCATACTTCTAAATCAGCACCTGTCTCRTTCACAATTTTGAATGGTTTAATATCACCTCTAGAGAAGTTCTCCTCATAACGAGATAACGATTTTGGAATTTTAGAAAGAAGTTGGATAGACTCGGTAGACATGGTAATTTCGGACATTTCTTTAGAATACACTGCGATGTTGTAATTTGCGTCATCCGTTTTGTTGCCTTTTGTCAACTTAATGGTGACAGGTACGGGTTCAATCAGTGGTTCCCAATCTGATTTCGAGTAGTTGAAAACGTTTGTATAGGAAGTCAGTTGGCCCAAAACGTTTATTTCCTGGCTCCAATTTTTCGCTTCTATTGTAAAAGGGTTCACATTGAAATCAAGCAAAGGAAGTTCGCTAACATCACCAATCAAAACCAGTCTCAATCCTCCAAAACAAGAAGTAAAATTTTGGGCAMAGATTTCAATTTCGCTTTGCTCAACAGTCATTTCGTTCAAAGAAGTATCCTTTGTTTCCAAGCTAAAAGAGGATAACAAACTTGGAGCATATTTTGCTAGTGCCAATTTGAACTCTTGCGAAAACTTGATTTCGTTGTTATCCTGCATAGCCTGAACAACGGCGCTGCCCAATAAACCACTAGCCGAAAGCATGTTGTTAGTGTTATCAAAGATTTTCATTGCCAACCTCACATCTCTAAGGGCTACTCTCATAACCAATTTTTCGACATCCAATCTTATTTGTGTCAAAGCTTTACGAGCACTCGAGTCTCTGTCATCCAAAGTGGCGGAAACAGAAAAATCATCAATCATTCTAACGTGCTCCTTGTCAAAACGGTCAATGTTACACATAAACATTCCAATGTTACTCAAGGATACGTGATGAATATTTTTTTGAATAAACATTATTTTTTCGATTTTGAACACTATAGCCTCAGAAGATGTCTTTTCTGGGTTTGCTAACAATATAACGGTTGGATTAATAATATCTACCGATAAGCTCACCTTGGTTGCATTGTGCTCTTCTGAAAGTGTTGCTTCAGTAACGTTCTTATGGGAGACTGTAGTGGACTCTGCAGCGGAGTTTCCAGAAGTAACAACTTCATTCAAAGGCTCGGTAGAAATGCAGTTGTCGTAAAAAAGCTTTAGAGCAATCAAAAAATCAATAGCCAAAATAACTCTCATATTGTCAAGCTTAACAGCAACATCAAGTTCACTTTTGTCTTTTGTAACTGTTTTACAAATTGTGGTTTCAAATTGATGCTGGTTGGAAGATGCCGCAGGGATTAAATAAGCATGCTTACTGATTTTGCTTTTTCTAGTATCTTTAACAGTAAAGGTCGAAAAAAAAGAGGAACCATTAAAGGAGCCATCATTTTTCATTTTGAAATCAACACCAGTATCTAGCAAACTGATTTCACTAACACCACACTCAGAAATATCTGTACTGTTGCTGGTGTTGTCATAAAAAGAAAGAAGAAAAGAAGGTGCTGTAAAGTTCAAATCCAAATTCAATGCCTCGGGTTGTTGAGCAATATCTGATAAAGTTTCTTTGGAAAACGCCCTTTCATCAGCGAGATGCTCTTCTTGAGGTGCAATTACCGCATTGGCTTTGATGGCATCAGTTTGAACTTGATCCAAGTCTTGTGAAATGTTTTTGACCACAAAAGAATTCAAAACTTTGGCCTGCAAGTTTAGCAAATATCTTGCTTGCATTTCGGTCAAGCTCAACCGCATGTCAGACAATTGCCCATCAATTTTAAAAGAAGGTGTTTCAGCTGAAGAATGTTCATTGCAGTCAATCAATATTGTCATRTCAACGTCTTCAACAAGCTCGAGATTTTGTTCTCCATTTTCCAAATGAAACAAGGAAGTTGCTTTGATGGACCTCAACCCAGTATTAATMGTGTTCGTGGTACCCTTTTCAGAAGTCTTTGTAAACTGGTTATTCATGAAAAACTCTCCCAAATAAAAAGTCACATTGTCAATAATTCCGTTCACAGGGTCCACTACAGTTGGGAATTCAATAATTGGAGTTTTCACAAGAACTTCTAATTTGACGTTATCGATCGAATCCAATGTTGGGGTTTGATTATACGCCGCTTCCCTTGCCGTGTCATAAATTCCCTTCATTTTCTGAAAGTTGTTCATGTATTCAAAGAGTCTTCCGAATGCTTGCTCAACAAAATTTATTTTCAAAGAGTTTGCATTAAACTTGAATCTTGAAGTAAAAGTCTCTTYGTTAACCATTTGATCAAATGTYTCGTATGTAAAATCGGCAACCTCGCCGCCCTGCATACTTATCAATTGTCTCACATACAAATCTAAACCCTCATGCAAATTGTCTTTCAATTCAAGATTACCCAATTTCCCAACAACTTTCATTTTTTCCGGTAGCAAATAACAGTTGACTGAACCATTTGACAAGTTTAATGTGGCTAATTCACCAGTTTCATCTTCAAACACCGCTACAATCTCGTCCATTTTCAATAAAACGTTCATTTTTTGAGGAGCAACATCTTCCAAGTCATCATTGTGTCTTAAGGCATCCGCTGGCATTTCAGGAGCATTCATGTCAGTAAAGGTTGTCAAAACGTAATTCAATATAGACAAAATCGAAGTGCTGTTCAAATTTAATTTCAATGAAGACATTGCCAAGTCAATATTTTGATCAAAAACCTCAATAAGAGTATCTTTAAAGGGCACAATTCTCTGAGTCCTTTCCAAATCCAGTTTGAATAAAGAATTATCGCCCTTTCTTGAGGACAGTAAGCTTCGTTCGTTTTCATTGCCTTGAWCAAGCAACCGCAATTCTGTCAAACTTAAGAGCACTTTCATATCTTTAGGGTATTGAGAAACGTTCAATTTAAACCCATATCCAGATAGAGTAACAACAGGATCTGAACTCATGTCTTCTTTTGCTGTACATTGGTGTAATCTMATTTCAATTGCGTTCACATCCAAAGAAAGTTCAAAAAGTTTTTGCTTAAACTCAGCTTCAGACATGTTTGCCAACCGTTTAACCGTTTCTTGTAAAATAGTTTGAAGCGCAATATCGGTAGTAGCAGATTGCGTTTGAGAATCCTCCACGTCTGAAAAGTTCGCGTTTGGAATGCAAACTTCAAGAAGTTGCATAATGATTTTGTACTGGTAATCGTTTAGTGATAACTTCAAAAAAGGCAACGAAGCTGTTGTTTTGACTTTTGGAAAATCCAGTGCTTTTGGGAAAATTGAAACATCAACCATCATTTCTAAGTGTGTTTTTTGAAGGACAGCATATTGATTCGTGTTTTCTTCGTATCCCAAGCTCGAAATAGTGGAACGTATATCAGGGCCAATCAAAAATTGTGCATTGTCAAAAGTTACTACAAAACGATCAAACATCAAACGATTCAAATCAGAAGAATCAAGTTTGCTGTAGTCATCAACGCTCATTTTCTTTAGCTCTGCAATTCTACTTTTTGGAATCAATTCTGTGTTCACCGATATGTGACCTGCGTCAATGATGGCACAAGGCGTGTTCCAAGCGTGGGCATCTAAAGGTATTATGATCAATGGAGTTTGCAAATCACATGTAACATTAACATTTTTATGTTCTTCCAAAAGAGCTTCCAAACCCATTCTTGTTTGATGAGTCCAGCCTTCAAAAGTAGACTCGGCAACAGACAAAAGAGCACTTAAAGTGTCGTAGTGTTTTTTTGGAGGTTTGAAGAACTGCATAATTGTATTCAAAAAATGAACGTGATAATAAACAGACATACTTTTCAATTTCAAGGACAAAGAGCTATCAGCTTCAGAATGTGGTGGATCTTGCTCAAAATCAACCTCAAAAAAGGGTGTTTTTTCCGCCGAATTCCCATTATTAACTTTTACAATGTGCTTATTCAATGTGTTTGGCGAGCCATCTTCCACGGTAAACTGAAACAATTTGAAACTAACCCCAAAAGATTTTGGTTTTTGGAAAATATTTGTTTGACAGTCTTCAAAAACCATTTCTCCTAGTACGGCATTATTGTTTTTGGACTTGAGCTTTAATGACCCCTTGCCCAAAAAGTTTTTGATTCTTAACGTGACTCTATCCTCTGGAACATCAACAGCCTCTGAGATGCCTTTGTCTTCGTTCCAGTCTATTGCGTCGTAAAATTCCTTCTTCTGTTCCTCAGTAATGATTAATTCAGAGTGCTCTTCGGACTGTTCAGCAGTTGGACCCGACCACCAAGACGAAAACCAGCCCCCGCCCTTTGCATTGCTATTTTGGGTATTCGTTTTATTTGATTGGTCGGTGTTTTCATTAGCTGAAAGTGTAGCTGAAGAAAGAGTGCGAGATAACTCAAGTTGCTCTTTAGAGTATTCCTTTTTAGCCAGCGCTCTAAAGAATCTAATCGCTTCAAGCGGCAACTTTTTGTGCAGTTCTTGTAACTGTGATTCCTCGATTGGATCTGKTAAAGGAGCATTAATGTCTCCGGACGCAAGCTTTAGCTTCCATAAGGTTACGTACTCTTTCTTTTGCTGAGATCTCTCTTTGATATATTCCCAWGATTGTTTGTAATTTTTTTCATGWACCTCRTTTAAAACACATGTGGCTGTATATTTGAACCATGCTCTTGGGTCTTCTTCAACGGTACACGAAGGTCTAAACTTTCTGAACTTCCATGACTTTTGGAACCAGTGAAATTTAGATGCAATACTTAAAAGCTCTTGGTATTGCTCATCATCTAGCTCCAAAGAGAAAGATGAAAAATCAAGTGAAGCGTCAATGTGTGGTTGTTCTTCTGTGGACCCGGCCTTGTTGATGCTCAATTTACAAGACCCGGTAACTGGGGCAACYAAATTTTGAGAAACGTAAAGATTTTTGTCGTTTTCGTCTTCAGTTTGAATTGATTCTTGGAATTTTCCAATCAAAACATCAAGATCTTCATCAAAAACAGTTTCAGTGTCGTTAGTGTTGAAGTAAAAAGACAATGAGTTCAAAGATAGCAATTTTTTAGAAATCTGCTGGGTAATAGAAATGAAGCTTGGTGTCCATTCGTCGTTGGTTGAGACAGCAGACATTTCGTAAAGACTGAAACCAATYGAACAAGGTTTTTCTGAAAAAACATTGTTAAAATCTTCGTATCTGAAATGAATGTTTTTGATCGAAACTTGAACATTGTCAACAATTTTGTTAACCAAGCTGGTGGTAAAAGACTCGTTTGCTTTATTGTTGGTGCTTTCGTCAGACACCGGAGTGACAGAGCTAGCAGCTTCCAATTTGTCAAGATCATTCATTTTCATGTTGAATTCTCTTTCAGCGTCTTCTTCAGGGTCGTATGAGTCCCAGGACCGCGGCTCGCATAGCAAAAACACGTTGTTGATGAAAATTTTCACAGGCTTGTTTTTTAGGTTGGACCACGGAAGCTGCATTGTCAATTCTCCCAAGATCCCCGATTTGACGTTAACRGGTAAATCCAACTCATCCAATGCTTCTTTACGTAGCTTTAAATTGTTCAACTTGACATCACCATTCCAAATACCAACTTTTAGCTGTTTGGGATCAAAATTTTCAACATACGATCCCAAAAACTTATTCAAAAACGCAGCTGCAAATGATTCTAACATTTTATAAAACTTGCGTGTTCTTTTCCTTGCTTATTTCTTGTTGCTTTTGCGTTTCGTTATAAGAGTTTGGGTTCACACGTTTGTGTTTGAAATTTGCAGGAATTACCTTGAACAGCAACTAGTAGCATTAATAGTCAAACCTGTTACTGGAAGCTTAAATCTCTTGAACTAAAAACAGTCTAGTTTTTTTTTTTTTTTCCCCTTGTGATATCTTTGAGTGTATCTCTGGAAGGCGAGATATTCCCCCGCACATAGGGGGATCCCCTCCTATTGATTCCGGGCTCCCTTGCTTTTGTTTTTTTTTTTTTTTTGCCCMGTGTTAGACTATGTTTATGGTTTTCTTTTTTTCTTCACCTCAAACGAAGGCGGTTAAGTGGCAACAGTTTTCATAATTGTAAGAACCAGGTAGAGTATTCTTGGTTACACTCTGCTGCTCAAGAGTCTCCTAAGCAAACACCTACGAGGTTTTAAAGAAAACTTAAACTAAGACAACAAGTACAGAATATGTCGACACCT
This sequence comes from Hanseniaspora osmophila, assembly GCA_001747045.1. Taxonomy (NCBI): domain Eukaryota; kingdom Fungi; phylum Ascomycota; class Saccharomycetes; order Saccharomycodales; family Saccharomycodaceae; genus Hanseniaspora; species Hanseniaspora osmophila. The sequence goes on along the minus strand of LPNM01000007.1, from coordinate 1,582,960 downwards.
ACAGATCAAGAAAAAAATGAATTGGCGCTTATAGATAAAGTCGAATTGCGGTTGGCTTTGGCTGATGATGCTGCAAAATACACACAATTTTTGGATACTTTTTTGTGCCCACTACTTTTGAAACTAGCTTCTCCTCATTCAACAGTAAGAGCTGCTATTTTTAACCTCGTAAAAGACATCACCTCGAGACTCAACTCTTATCCTGAAATCAAGCTTCCAGTGCTGAAATTATTAAAACAAGCCAAAAATCCGAATACACAAAGTACACAAGATTCGCAATCTGTTAGCTTGTATAGTTTACTGTTAGCATCAAAAGGTGTTACCAACTTGCAGATTGCGTGCAAAGACGAGATTCTTTTGGAATGTTGCAATGGGATTAGTGAGCTACCCTCCGCCATCGCTGCGCGAATGTTTCTTGTGCTTTTGAAACTCGTTGCAAAGTGGCCTGGTCCGAAGCTGGGTACTCTCGAAGAAACAAACACAAAAGATTTTTTCTCACTTTCTGCTAATGATACCAACTTCTTGTCGAGCAAGTTTATCAAGTTTTTCTTATTGATTCCAGCAAAGCCGGTGGCCAGTGGGCAACCAATTCCAAGAGGGTACGTGTGTCCCGGGTTGTCATTACAAGATGTAGCCTTTTTCACTTTTGATGCCGGGGTTACTTATACAAAAGACCAATTGAAAGCTTTTCGCAAATCCTTGTTTAGGTTTATTACGCAAGGTATTAATTTTGGTGATATCGAATTGGTTAAAAATTTGAGCGTAATCTCAGTGGACTCGTCCAACAACGCTGAGCAAGCTCAAACTCTTCTTAAAAGAATGCAGATCCCATATGAAAACGAAAATTTTGTTAGCTTTTTGATCGAGTTATACACCGGAAACAAGCAAACCGGTACACCTCCTGTTCCAAACCCAGTAAAGGAAGTTATTTTGAACGTGTTGTTAAGAAGTAACCTTGCCACCAAAACCCCGTTTGTAAAAACAATTTGCTCGATCGGCTTGAACGCAGAGGAATACAAAATTAGATCAAAAACTTTGAAATACATCCAACACGTTGCAAAATATAATTACAAAGCATTGTTGRGTGAAGATGCTGACAGTGACACTGATTCTGAAACGTTTCATTTGGATATCACCTCTTTGATCAGGAGCAACCTTCATACAGAGGGCTGGCCAAGAATCCAAATTGGGCAAGGAACGCCCAACATTCATTTGAGCATTGAGCAAAGACGTACTGAGTACGAAACTTTGGGGGAACTTTTGCAGCATACGAAACTTGAAGATCTGTCTTACATTGAGTTTTTGATCCAATCTTTGCTGAAAGATTTGCCTGACTTTAGAACAACTATTCAAAATGTTTTGACAGGTTTAGCGCTGAATTTATATCAAAATCTAAAAGAAGAACCAAAAACTCAACTGAAAAATATCATGAAGCAGTACTTGAGCGATGATACAGAATATCTTCAAATGAACAAAGACGAAAAAGACTCTTTTATGAGCCTTAGATTTGTTTGTTTACGTTTTTGCAACACGGTGTACTCCTTTGATGACTGCGATGCTAGATTACTTGACGTTTTTGGATTTTCCAAAAAGAACAGGTTTGATGTGATGGAGGAGGCAATGAAAGGATTAAATCCTTACTGGTACAAGATGAACAAATCTTTTTTGAACAAATCTTTCAAAGATTCCCTGTCAGTGAGCACTGAAGAAATCAAATTTCCTGACTTTCAGTCTTTTGTTCAGCTTTTGTTGAACGAGSCAAAAATATGTCTAACCTACAAAAATCATGCACTAAGAGAATCTTTGCTTGCAGGTATTAGATTTGCTCTTAGAACGGCTATTTCTCAAGCGGTTTTTCAAAAGCAGACAATTATTCAGCAAGATCAGGATTGGTCTTTRAGGGTAGAACAATGTCTGAGTATTGATTTTGCTGTTGARAAGCTCTTCAAAAACTTCTTGCTKTYTCAAGAAGGCGAGTGGTATATTGGGTTCTTAAAATTGTTACTAACTGAATTTTGTGGTCAAAATAACAATGAGCACATCTCAGCTTCATCCAACGTTGTCATGGGTGACATTTTGCACACTTTTGTGAAATACTCAAAAGCCGATGTTTTGAAGCAATTAGAAKTTTTCCAACAAAGCTTGTGTTTTTTGGTTGGCAATCAAAGCACTAAATTGCATGATTTGGACAACGCTGTTGAAATTTTTGGTATGATCTCATGTCAGTTGGATGTGCAAAATCCTGTAACGCAACTTTTGYTGGAGAAAATTGAGCCCTCTATTTCTGAAAGAGAGTTTGCTCCAATATTTAGAACTGCATGTTCGGTGATTGCTAGGTTTGCTGCAAAAAGCGAAGGCAGTGTGTTTTCTGTTCAGATTAACAAAATATATGACATAATAGAGGCGAAACTCAAGACAGGCAAAGCCATTTACAGAAACGATGCCTTAAAGTGCTTAACCCACTTGAGTAARTACGGCTGCTTTGAATTTTTGAATGACAAGTCCGCTTACCATAATATTGCAAACATACTGGCAACCAATGTTATGAATGATGAAGCTGGATTGGTGGCATTTAGCACAATGTTGATTGAGCATGATGGTGATATTGAAAAGCCGTTTGAAAGAGTCATCATGCCAACTCACCAAAACAAAAATGTGGATTTTCTTTTCACTGTGGGCGAATCTCTCACTATAATCATGGGAAAATGGGAGTCTGTGTTTTTGGCTAGGCAACTAGACGTTAGTGGCGTTGATATAAAGAMATTGGAAAAGAAGTACAGCAGAAATATCCAATTYGGTACAGTTYTAAAGCGCATTTTACATTTGTCCAAAACAGCCACTTCTCCAAACATGATCAAAGCTTTGTGTATTTGGTTATTGTCGATTGTGCAATATTGTGGTTCTTTTGAAGAGGTGAAAAATTCCGTAAATGAGATTCACAGTGTTTTTATGAGATTTTTGTCTGGACGCGATGAAATAATCCAGGAAGTCGCTTCAAAAGGTTTGAGTATAACTTTTGAATTGGGCAATGCCGATTTTAAAGAAGATATGGTGAAACAGTTTTTCAAATCATTTACCAACTCCGCAGCGTCTCTCGGCAAYAATAATAACGTTGGCTCAGATACGGAGTTGTTTGAAAAGGGTRATTTGAATACAGGAGATGGTTCGGTTTCAACGTATAAAGATGTCATGGCATTAGCAACAGAGGTTGGCGATCCGTCTTTAGTTTACAAGTTCATGTCTATGGCCAAAAGTTCAAGCTTGTGGAGCTCTAAAAAGGGTCTTGCATTTGGTTTAGGTGCTATTGTTTCAAAGACATCCTTGTCAAATATGCTTTTGCAAAATGGTGATCTGGCTAAAAAGTTGATTCCAAAATTGTTTAGATACCGATTTGATCCAAATGAACAAGTGTCAGTTTCGATGAACCACATGTGGAAAGTTTTGGTTCCAAACTCATCCGAAATTGTGGAAGAATTCTTTGACTTGATTATGCAAGAGCTTTTGACAAGCATTGGGGATAGAGAGTGGAGAGTTAGAGAAGCAAGCACTGCAGCTCTTCGTGACTTATTACAACTATTTCCTCAATCAAAATATGAGAAAAACTTGGAACAAATTTGGACAATKGCTTTTAGAACTATGGACGATATAAAAGATTCTGTCAGACAAGAAGGACTAAGATTGACAAGAGTTATCTCAAATATTTTGGTCAAATCAATAGATAAAAACAAAAGTTCTGTTGAGTCAGAAAAAGTATTGGATATTCTACTTCCATTTTTAATGGGACCAAAAGGCTTGAACAGTGATGCRGAAGAGGTTCGTGATTTTTCTTTGCAGACAGTTATTACGCTAGTAAAAGACTGTAACCCACAAGGTATCCAAAAATATATCCCTTCTTTAGTCGAAGACTTGTGCTTGTTGTTATCCTCCTTAGAACCTCAAATGGTTAATTATGTGGCGTTGAATGCTGACAAGTACGATATAAATATGAAACTGCTGGATGCTAAAAGAGCGCATCAAGCGAATGAGTCTCCGATTATGGACACTATTGAGAAACTAATTGATATGGCAGAAACGGGTTCGTATGATCAACTTTTTGATGCTGTAGTGACAACCGTGAAAAAAGCAGTTGGTTTGCCGTCCAAAGTTGGAGCCGCAAAGTTGATAAAGCTATGCTGTACTAAGGCCCCAGTTGAGATATCTGCATCAAGTGGGAAATTTTTGAAAGTTTGCTTAAACAATTTGAAAAATAGTAACAACGAGATGATAACGTCAGCTTATGCAGTAGCGTTTGGATACTTGTTTAAGAACTCCGCTTTGAACAAAATGATCAAATATAGTGAGAAAATTGTTGCATTATATTTTGAGTCATCATCAAGCAGTAACAATAATTTGAACAATAAGCTAGCGTCAGGTGTGGCTATTCAGGCAATTGTTAATTACTCTCCCAGTCAGTTTGAACAAGTGAAGGGAATCTTTATTCCTTTTGTATTTGTTTCAAAGAATTTTGCACAAAGCTTTTTGCGAGACGATGAGACAGAAGAAGTGTCTAAAACCATCAAGAGAATAAATGGTGTTTTCCAACATATCTGGACCGAAAGTACAAGCAACAGTGAGGCAGACACAATTCAGTATTATTTGAACGAAATTATTAAAATCAATGCGCAACACATTAAATCGAGTGATTTCAAAGTCAGGGTTATGTGCTTGAAAAGTTTGGCGGAATTGGTGAGCAAAGTTAAAGTTTCGCAAACAAAAGAAAACAATGTCTCTCAAATATTTGACATTCTTACACAAGGTGTAGAGGGGAGAGTTTGGGATGGAAAAGAGATTGTTATTTCTACATTGATTCAAGCGTGTATCAAGTTTCAGACTTTTTACAACGACCACAAAAATGTTAAGCATGTTGTTGAAACTGTTTTGAGTGTGGAGCTTTTGAAAAAAACGAGAAAATATGCTTATAGTGTTGTCAACTCTTTCTGTGATTATTGTGTCAATTTTCCAAGCCAATGGGCCACGGAATTGCTAATTTGTGGCAGTGTACCTTTGGGTTTGGTGGAAAAGGAAGGAGAGCATTTTCAGATTGGGGATGGTTTTTTGGATGCGGATGGAGATGCTGCTATGAGTGATATCAATATGAAGTCGAGCCAAAAAAACATAGACAAAGAAACGGAAAGAAACAACTTGTTGGAACACCTTTCCAGAGCATGTTGCTGGTACGTTGTGACTGATTCGTTAACAGCCGAAGAAGAAGAAAAAAAATTCTCATTAAAACTGTTTAACTTTATCATTTCAAACGTCTTTTATGCAATGACTTTGAAGAACCCAATTGTTTACACCTGGAGAACGGAATTGATGAGTTGCAAAGTGGGCACAATTTTGGTGAACAATTTTTTTAGCACCACTGGTAGTACTTACAATAATCAACAAAAAAGTAAGGAATGCCTTGAAACAATGAAATCTTTTGAACAGTATTGGAAACTACTGTATCAATGCATCGTGGTTGACATGAGAAACAAAAGTATTGAAAACGTGCAAATTCAGTTGGTTAGATTGGGTGGGTTATTGTTGCAAAAGTATCCTGACTCTACGCAGAGCATTCACGCTGTTGTCAAAGATGATTTGGGCCGCTTGCTAGAAGCTAGTTCAACTTCAAGCGTTGTGAAAGCCGAACTAAAGGTTGCTAGTGTAAGTGTAAAATTTTAGTTTAGTTGTATCTTTTTTTGCTAAATTATAGAGCTATATAAATTAAACAAAAAAAAAAGAAAAGAAATAAAGAAAACCGTAATTTTGCCAGTCATAATTTCCTAGTAAAACAAAAACACAAAGCGGAAACTTGTAAAAGACACTTAAGCGTTAGCACCACCTCTCAATCTCAAAACTAAATGAAGCGTGGACTCCTTTTGGATGTTGTAGTCCGACAAAGTTCTGCCGTCTTCCAACTGTTTACCAGCAAAGATCAATCTTTGTTGGTCTGGTGGAATCCCTTCTTTGTCTTGGATCTTGGACTTGACGTTGTCGATCGTGTCCGAGGACTCGACTTCCAAAGTGATGGTTTTCCCAGTCAATGTTTTAACGAAAATTTGCATCCCACCTCTCAATCTCAAGACTAAATGAAGCGTGGACTCCTTTTGGATGTTGTAGTCCGACAAAGTTCTGCCGTCTTCCAACTGTTTACCAGCAAAGATCAATCTTTGTTGGTCTGGTGGAATCCCCTCTTTGTCTTGGATCTTGGACTTGACGTTGTCGATCGTGTCTGAAGATTCGACTTCCAAAGTGATGGTCTTCCCAGTCAATGTTTTAACGAAAATTTGCATTTTTTTTTGTTTTTATCTTGCTTAAATTTTGAGTTTGTTTTTTTTTTTTAATTCTATTTAATATTCTCTTTTGAGTTTGTGTTTTTTTTTTTCCTTGTTTCCAACTGTATTATTGAATTCTCTATTACGTAAGTAGTGGAGTATTCAAGTTTCCTGTATTTAGTTAATTGTTGTGGTGGGTATGTGTTTTTTTACTGATTAAGTGGCAAATTAAAGTGTTATATTTACAAATCATTATTAAAGAAAATAGCAGAGATTTCATTTATACAAAATAATTATCAAATTCAAATAAACTCCTTAAATACTAATAAGTATTTATATATATTCATACACATAAAGCTTTAACTTATATATCAAATAGAGGTTGCACTTTTAACCCTCTTTAAGCTTACGTTACTGAAAACTAATATGATAGGTTACTATTAATAATACATTTGACATACGTGGTTTTGTGCGAAAGAAAGAGAGAGAATATAATAAAAACAAATAACATAAATAAAATAAATAACATAAATAAAATAAATAATACAACGGATTAAATACATACTACTTTATATAAATAAGGACAAACGGATTAGTGTTATATACACTAGTACTAGTATTATACCACACACCCTTTTTGTTAAAACACTTCAATCTTATCTTTTTTTTTTCCCTTGTGGTGACTAATCAGACAACACGTTTACTTCATTTGGTCTAATGTACCAATATACGACACGATAAGCCTCAATAAGCCTACACAGCCTGTAGGCTTACACACCACATTTAATTAGTCAGATTGATACTGATTGCCGCCCCGCGCCTTGCCCCCTTAAAAAAAAAAAAGAAGAAAGAACTAGGATAGATTAGATTAGATTAGACTTGATTAGACTAAATTGCAGACAAAAAAATGGGAATAGTATGTGGCGTATGGGTGTTGCTTGTTTTTGTTAAAGTTTCTAAGCTGYCGCGCAGACAAGCAATAGAGGAWCTTGTTTCTGCCAGAGCAACACACGTACAACCACGTGGTGGTGACTGGGTTGTTCCAGAGAGTTCTATGGTTTTCCRAAMTGCTCTACTATAGWAGTGRGTAAGACACACTCGCACGGCAGACAAAAGAACAAAATAAAAAAAAAACGGTGCAGCATTTAGCTTCTTGATTTTTAATTCGTGTATTGTTTGGTACTGCGTGTTTGTATTGCATGAGTGTTTGATCTTAGAAAATCACATATCACATGACGTCTTCTTTATTGTTCATTATTTCTTGGCTTTAAAAAAAAAAAACAAAAACAAAAAAAAAAGATTAATAAAATGGTTTTGCAATGTAAATATGAGGTTTCAATATGACCACGATATTGTTTTTTAACTCAATTAATTAAACGGTGACTTTGTTTATTACTATTAGATAAATTATTAATCAACTTGTCAGTAGTATATATTGTTTTATCAATCACACTGTATGTATTTTTTATTAATCAAATCATGCATAATACTCTCTATTAATCAATCAACATTAGCGTCTTAAAATCAACACGTGGTAAACCTACAAACAAATGTACACGTTTCTTTCCGTGAAACCATGCTTTTTTTTTTTTTAATACCCACGTTTGAACAAATTTAAAAGTGATTGATTTTCTACAGTCATGCCCGTTATATGGAACGAGATGATATGTATGGAAGAAAAATTAATTTTTCAAGATTTCTTTTCAAAGTTTCTTTTCAAAATCAATCTTCAAAATCAATCTTCAAAATCAATCTTCAAAATAGTATGTTTTTTATCTTTTCCATTTTAGAGCAACGCGCGTTTATTCTTCCACAACAGGGTCTAAATGACCTGTTCCAGCACTTAATGGACTGCTGGTGTAACTTCTATAACTTGTTGTAGGGGAATTGTTAATGTGATATGGTTGGAATTGCAAACTGTTATTTCCTTGAGTATTCAAAGATTGCAGCCCATGTGTTTTTATAGGACCAAGAGTCTTTCCGTGGGAATGTAAGTCCAGACTACGTCTTGCGTAATTCCTGCTATTATTATTATAATCATTAGTAGTGTTATTATTATTGCTACTGTCATTAATATCATTAAAAGTATTGACCGTAGCGGTAATCGATTTGTTATTAGTACCAGTATTATAGTCGTTCCTCTGAAGAAACGGGTTATTGTTTTGGCAATCGTCACCGTTGTTGCGTCCGCGTTGTTTATAATTAGTGTACAAAGTTTGCGATCGTTTTGGCAGTTTCCCCAATTCCCCCTTTTTACCAACAGTCGGGGATGCAGAGTATCTACTAGAAAAATCCAGTGACGCTGATCTCGTTGTTCCGTCATACTGAAATTTTTTTTTCAACGGTGAGTTGTCTGTAGATGTCCGTCCAGCAAAAGATATACTGTTTCTAAAAGTGACAATCTCCTCTCTTTGTTTACTGATGCTCTGCGTGTCACTAATCATTTTTTGTAATTTGTGACTATGTTTTTGCAAAAGGAGTAAAAGGGAAAGTGAGGGATTGTTATCGAGATTGGCACCTGTTGTGGAAGCCCCGGGAAAATTGATCTTCATGAGTGGAGCAATGTAGTACACCAAATTCCGTTTGGTCCAGCTAACAAAATCATCGGACCCATTTGTCAGCAARTACTCCATCAAAGTCAACGCGTTCAGCACTTGCAGACTTTGATGCGTCAATTGCGTGTTGACACCACAAACACTACCTCCTCTACCGGACTTATTCCCATTGAAATCGCCACGGTTCCCACTGCGCTTGTTTTTTTCTAGTTTACCAATAAGTTCTTGGTACTGGAGCATGATGTTGGCTATGAGTTGTAATCTTTTCCGAAACACCGCAACAATCTCTTTCAATGTCTTGGGACTAAAGGTCAAAACAGCAATTTCTTGCATCAACGTGTTTGATTTCTTGGTACCCTTGGTGTCATCAATAAAATTTTTGATTTTCTGCTCTGTAGACGAAGAAAATTGGAAAAAAGACTTAAACATATGCCCTTTGTCCTTTTCAAGTYACAATCGCAATGTTTTGTTCGTCTTTTCTTAGGTATTTCGGTATAAACTTAAATAATTTCTCATCAAATAGGAGCCTTGAAAGTACAATTTATAAATATATATACATATATATATATACATATATCAKATCTCARTTGCCAAAAAGCCATAATGATTGCCTTTCAGATCAAAAMARTTTATAACCCTTCAATAGATCAAGAGTTAACTTATAGTATCAAGTGTAAATATAGTTTAAAAAAATAAAACAAAAAAAMATTAAAAAAAAATAAAAAAAAATTAAAAAAAAAAGAATTAAAAAGAATTAAAAAAAAAAAAAAAAAAAGACAATGACGATGACCATTTTAGCAAGCGGAAGAGCAAATTAGTCAGCCGCTTGCCGACCAACCAACCACCTRGGCTTAAGCTGAAGAAGAGCGCAAAAAAAAAAAATTGGGAACTCAAAATCAAAATCAAAATCAAAATCAAAATCTTGGCCAAGGAGGAAAAAAAAAAGCGAAAAAGAGACCCGAAAATCCCAGACTMAAAACTCTCATTCTTCCAGTAACTGATTCTCGCTTTTTTTTTTAAAAAAACRAATTCTTTGAGCAAAAATGCCGCGGATACTTAAAAGTTACTTGAAAGAACATTCGCTTATAAACAAATCGCCTATCAATAGCTATTTTGTTCTAGCTCAGACCAAAGCCATTTCCGCCAGATATCCCCTGCAGTATTCAAAATCTCATTAAACGACAATAGCAACTTGTCGTCGGTCCCCATCTCAATCTTGTTTTTCGAAGGGGCAGACGTTGTGGCAGCTGTGCTCGATCTGGTCAGCGGCAATGTGGCTACAGACGACACAGGAGACAGGGGCAAGGTTTGTGGAGATGATGGCAGTGTTGGTGGTGGTGAGAAAAGCAAGTTCGGTTGGTGGAAATGATGGTGCTGCATGCTTACGGCTTCCTCGTCTTCTCTATTMGCTTCTTCTCCTTCTTCAAGARTGATCAAATCTTCGTTATTGCTCTTCTTGCTGTTATCACTACTACTGCCTCTTGTATTGATTTTACGTGTATCRGCAGCACCGAACGAGTTTTGCTGTGGGTCTAAGTCTCTGGAAGGTGTATTTGATTCTCCAAAATGCTGCTTAGCCTGGGATTGCGACTTGACAGCTGCCAAAGTTGGAAGAGTGGTTGGAGTCCCGGTAGAAGAASCGTAAAATGACGCATCGGCTGTGTTTGGGAAATCAAGAGAATCCACATCAGAGAATTCCCCAAAATAGTCATCGGTGCTGCTTGCCTTTGAATGACTAGATGAAGGATGCAATTGCCGGCCCAGAACAGAAGAGAGGGTGGTTGGAAAAAAAGTAGAAGGTGCTGCGTCTGATRCAGGTGGAGATGACAATGAGATTCCGTGAGGTAATGCACCTGAGTGCTCGGACTCAGAACTTTTGGAATGTGACAAASTGTACAAGTTTCTGTACATCGAGTCATCGTTTTTYCCCAATATCGGCACATTGTTTAAAAATTCCACAATTTCTGCCTCTTCAAACTCCAAAAGCTTGAACTCGTTTTTTTGTAATATCGATAGGTAGATGAAGAGTTGTTGGGTATGGATGTCTAAAAYGGAATACGGGTACTTCAAAGAATCTTTTTCATGATGYGGTTCAATTCCTTGCAGTTTATGCAGTTTTGGATGATGTTCCGTGGGTTCTCCATTTTTTTCCCAGCTCAAACTGTTCCGTTTCATTAATTCTTGGAAAATCTTGATGTCAGCGTCGTCTTTGTTCAATTTCATGTTTGCTAAATCTGGGAACCAAAAATAGTCTTCGTTATTGTTGCAGTATTTAAACAATTTGTCCCAAAATGACATGTCTTGCTGCGAYGAGTCTTTTGCATTTKCTTGGCTTTTTTTATCATTTTCCTGCTCTGATGAACCTTCGTTGTCCGCGTCTCGTCCTTGTTGATCAATTTTCTCTTCCYGCTTTACCAAACCTGCAGATTTTCCATTTTTAACAGTCCAACTGGCAGGAACGTTGCTTGAGTAAAAATGGCCATATGAGTACTTGTTGTTGTATTTCAAATAAAACAGCAAGTTATCTGGATTTGGCCTCCAACCAAGTAACATATCCCARAAACGRCCCCGATCAACTTTGTGGAAAGTCCTTACTGAAGARAACTTTAACCAATAGTAAAGCCATTTGTTCCGTGTGTTGATCAACTGATCGGTGAAAGGCTGGTACAACTCATTCAAACACGTTTCAAATATTTTGTAAAACACAGAGTGGTTGTAGTTGAAATCYCCGCCACTGATCAACGGGGTGTACAAAGTGTTGTGTTTCGATTTTTTATTTTCAACAATGGTTTTAATGTCTGGAGAATGCAAAATAACCAGCATCAACCGCTCGTAAAGATCAGAAAATTTCAAATGAGTGGTTCTTGCACTGTGAAGTTTCCTTATCTTGTGAATCCTGTCTTGAAGCTCTTTGGATAATGGGTATTCTTTCAAAAGATCAATATAAATGTCGTTGTTTTGTATAGTGTGGTGTCTGTGATTATGCTTATGGTGATGATGGTGATGGTGTTGSTGTTGGTGGTGGTAATGTTGCTCATTAAGACCCGCGTCACCTGATTTGTGGTCTTGGTCTGTGTTTGTATTAAAGGCGGAGACTTTAGGTCCATTGGGACTAGAGCCTTTATTCCCATCAGGGTCAGGAACTGCAGCTGTACTGTTTTCCGAAGCTTGCGAAGTATTAAGGTTGTTTCTGTGGAAAGACCTTCCAGGTAAGACTAAAACTTCACTTGATTCTGGGTCAAACACGGGAGACACCCATTCACAAAGACTTAAACAAGCCCATGTCAACCCATTTTCATATTTGAAAATTTTACCCCATTTGTGCAAAAAGTTTAAAATACTGGTAGTAATGACGTTTTCATCAAACTCTAGATTGTTGTACTTGACCATAAAATATTTTGCCACATCCAATTTGATCAATTCTTTGATTTCGTCATCTGTTTTTTCTTCTTTATGGTATTCCCATGTTATATCTTCATTTTCATCATCTGAGATATAGCATCCTTCATCTGCGTTTTGGACACTCACTTTATTGATTTTTTTGGTGTTTTCATTCGTTGTTTTGCAGTTTTCTTTAATGGAATTATTCGAATTGGCTGAATTGCTTTCGTCATAATTGATATTGAACTGTAATGTATTGCTCATGATATTTGGTGCAATAACCAATGGATGGTATTTTAAAAGCATGGGCCACACAATAAATCTTAGATTGGGAGGAATCCCACATGTTCTCGCCAGGTATGCCAATGAATTGTGRTCGTTTTGCTCAATTAGATCAAGGCAATGCTCCACCAACTCTTTTTTGAACTCTACAGAGTTCTGGTAATGTTTCARTCTCTGATGGTGATGGTGGTGGTTTTTGCTTGCATGCATGCTGTGTCTTGGCCCCGTGTGGGAGTGTACACTTGCAGAGTGCGGCAGACTGTTGTTGCTGTTGTTCCTGGAGTAATGTGGCTTTGACATATGGAGAGGGGAGGGGGGTGTATGTATGATTTTGTTATAGTTATAGTAATTTAAGTATGGTGCGTTTGGTTTTTTTTTTTCACCAAAGGTCTAAGAMAAAATAGCTTCACGTTTCTCAATTCAGYAAGATGTAAAARATCAGTAATGCGTTTTTCCATGTCGTCTTATGAAGAACTTCAAAGRCWTAATTACTCKGCAAGTAWCAAGGAAAATCATGGGTTTCAAGTTTTCCCACTTTGCATTTTTTTTTCTTACTCTGGTCACCTTAACTTTTGAGTAATTTACCGAASGTCTTCTTTTTTTTTTGTTTTTTTTTTTTTGCCTTCCTGTGATTATCAGTTCCAGTTTACATGAGTTCACCGGCAAAGTCAAAAAAAAWTGTTGAAAGTATACTTGCACGCCACGTGCTTGTTACTCAGAGATTTAAACAAAAAAAAAAAAASCTGACTTCTCGACGTAAAAAAAAAAAATTTTAAAATTGCGACGCATTYGAAGTTTTTTATAAATMAATCAATTACAAGAAAAATGTGAGATGCTTMGTTCCRTGGAAGTWTTTATTTTTCTGCTCTAATTACTAGATTTTTTTCATGGGAAATGKGATAGATATTTTATGTTTTTACTTCTTCTAGCCGCGGAGTAAATAAGAAAAAAAAATAAAGCRAAACAAAGAGWGTTTTCATGAGATATCATGTGCATGATGTYAATAATCGACTTCATGCTTAGTTATGTTGGGTGRGCATGCTCCTTGCAATAATTACAGATGAAAAAAAAAAAAAAAAATTCTCMTMAAGATAAGATAGTAAGTATATTGTTGAAACCTGCATTTGATGGTTTGAACACCATGCCGCTTAAACTTTCTAGAAACATGTTTTTAAAAAAAGACGCTATTTTRTCTTTTCCTAATSATGTAAAACACTATTTTATCTTTTCCTAATAATGTAAAACACTATTTTATCTTTTTCTTAATGATGTAAAACCGGACAAGCAACAAATGTATTMCCAGCTACACAATTAATTGCTCTTCGCATATTACAAAGYTATTGTGAAATTGGGTCTCCCTTTTGRGCATAATAATTTGCTTTGCTCACTCAAAGTTTTCCTTGCACATTYCTTCCTTCTTTTGTAGAGTAACAGTGAGACATTCATGTSTCCAGCATGACACCGATAACACACATGCATTAATACCAGTTACAAGGCATTCCAATGTACAGTTATACCTTCTYTAAAAAAGGGGTTAAACCTAATTTCAACATCAAATTGAACCGMAATTYAYCAGGTAAAGTTGGTTATTCTGATAAGCACAAGATACACACGGATTCTTTAAATTAAACTCCTTGTTTTTGTTTTTTCCCTTGCGTCATAATCGAAATACACACAARACAAGACAAAACCACTCATACAAAGAATTACCAAATAGGTCATTAACAACAATAGAGATACAAGTAAAAAACAACAATAGAGATACAAGYAAAAAACAACAATGGGAATAAACTTTTTATTATGAAAAAAAAAAAAAAAGGCAGAAGACAAATACTGTGCAAACACAATAGAATGTCTTTGTTATTTTATTTAAAAAAGTTGGTTGCGCAAAAGTGTATACAGCGGCATTGTTAGGTTGTACAAATTAGTCCACAAATAACAACAAAACCAACTTTAAAGTAGAAACAATTATTGCAAGTACACTTCTATATTCAGAAAAATATGCACAAAAAACCAAAAAGTTGACAAAATGGAGATAAGTATTWGAGACAATAGAAATTAAAAATTACTACTATAAGAGCAAATTTATAGTATACTATTGTTTCTTTTGTGTTGTGTATTTGTTTTGTGCTTATTTTTTCTTGTTTTATGCATTGTTGTTGTGTTTTTTTKAGTATAAAGTACGGTCTTGATAAGTAWCATCTCCTGCCTTTATTTCTTASGGMTACAAYYRGTTTTYCAAATTATTATTTATTTTTATTATATAGATTCTTTTGTTATTTGTTTTCCTTTTTTTTTATTTTTTGCGACGTCTTCGTTATTGAGATCACTGTACTAAAAAGAKAAAGTGCTTCACAAACAAATAGAAGCTCGTGTTGTCTCGGTGTTTTAGATATACAACTAAAAAATTTATTATCTTATTTCTTGGTGCGATATTCGTCCCATTGAGAGAAAGAGAGAGAAGAAAAAAAAAAAAAAAGGCACCTTTTATTTTTTTACTATGTTTCACAAACGATYATTGCCTGTTTTTTCATATTTTTTAAGATAAATTCCTCGTATTTTACAATCATTAATCACTCAGTATATATAAATAATACTCTCGAAAGGTTTCCTGACTTTTGAGCACCTTATCAAAACAAGGATTTAAGATGACCTTTTATATCTTCTCGTATTRAAGTTTTGSAGGGGGTGGAAAGAAAGTTTGAGACGAAAATATTAGTTTCATGAAGGGGATGTTATCGATTATATATAGGTCTATTTATATATATATATATATATAAGTTCCAGATATATTTGCTAATAATAGATATGGGAATATATGAAACATTTTATAGTTTGTTCAGTCCGACGATTATTGAAMTTTYTCTTGCTCTTTGTGTTTATAATTAGATTCAAAGGCATTTAGAATAAAAAAAACCCAGAATCAACATCCACTATTCAAAGCAATACAAACATCACCCAATAAAGCAACCCTTGTTTACACCACTTGTCTTTTCTTTTCCACTTATCAGCACTGTTCTCTAACAGCACTCCAATATTACAATCAAAAAAAGAAGAAGAAGAAGAATCACACTGCGGAAATGGTACTGCTAAAGGGCTTTCAAAATCGTGAACTTATCAAGTTGTGTATCAGTTTTGTCTGGTTGGGCATTCTTGCTGAAAAGGTCCRCTTGGTTTGTGGATTGCAACAGAGTTATTGTGGGAGTTCTTTGCCCAGCTCATCAGATTTGGCAAGCGAACCATCGTCAGACTACATGTCCAACGGTCTATGCATGCAGTATTGCCAGAGCACAAACAACAACGGGAAACAGTATGCGTATGCTATAGTCCAATACAAACAGTGTTGGTGTACAAACGAGCTTCCAAGCAATCAGGTGAGTGTGGACCAGTACTGTGATGTTATATGTCCCGGGTATGGGGAAGAGTATTGTGGGAATGCTGATGGTGGGTATTATGGATGGATTGATGTTCAAGATGACTATGGACTAGGAAGTTCTTTTTCTTCRASCAGTAGCAGTAGTGCGACTAGTACCACCAGTAGTAGTGCCACCAGTAGTAGTRCCACCAGTAGTAGTGACAGTAGTAGTGCCAGTACAGATTATAACTGGTATGATAGCTCAAGTTCAGAATCKGAGAGTGCTACCTTACTTTCAGCTTTRAGTTTTTCTGCAACATYGAGTTCTACTYCCTCAAGTTCTACTACTTCTACCACCTCATCAAYYTATCCTACTTCTACTACCTCATCAACATATCCTACATTGACGAGTTCAACAAGTACTACAAGCTCGACAAGTACTACAAGCTCGACTAGTTCTACAAGTASTACAAGTTCAACAAGCTCGACTAGTTCAACAAGCTCGACTAGTTCAACAAGCTCGACTAGTTCTACAAGCTCAACAAGCTCGACTAGTTCTACAAGCTCAACTAGTTCTACAAGCTCGACTAGTTCTACAAGTACTACAAGCACATCATCCACTCAGACAAGCACRTCCTCCAAAAGCTCTACACGCACCTCTTCTAAAAGCTTATCATCAAGTTCTACCAGCGAGACTCCACAAACCACAACTTTTGTTTTGTACTCTACAATTGTTTCATCTGCTTCTGGCTTTAACAACGATAATGGAACCGCCARTCAGATGTACAGTACGCAGATTGTTGTTGTGACCACGACAAAAGTTTCTTCTTTCTCCACCTCATCTTTTTCTTCAACCTCTTCGTCTTCTGGGTTGTCGAAAAACAACACTGCTAGTGGTAATAGCAATGATACCAACAAAAACAAAGGTTTTTGGGCCAGTCCATCAAAAATCATTGCGACTTTTGTGATTGTTGGTGTGGTTATTTTGATCATTATTCTTTGTTGTCTTTGGGTGTTTTTCATCAAACCGTATCAGGATCGGAAAAATCAAAAAAGTTTCGAAAGAAAATACAACGAGATTTTGCAAAATACAAACGATCCAGCAGACATGGGCATGGGTGGACTAGGAATGATGAACGAGATGGAGAAAGGCGGGTTTGTTTACCARGGAACAAACCCATCCAACAGTTCGATCAATTCTTCCTATCCAGAAGCCGGTCCTGGAACACATACACCTGACAACCAGGGCACRGCTCTTGCYGCTGCAACTGCAAACAATAGCAATAGCAGCAATGATAATGATGATAATAATAGTAGTGGTCAAAATAATAAGAGTAATAGTTATTATGGCTATGGAAAGCGCAATAGCAGACATAGCACCCACGCAACCAATACTCCGAAGCAGCCGTCTTCAGCGCATTCCAGAAAAGCCAGTATCTATGCCGACACGGGATTCGACACTTTCAACACTTTCCACACATATACTAATGACAGTGACCTGCACGAAAACGGACCACACACGGCTCTATCCTCTCTTTCCTCATGGGAGCCGGACCATTCGGGCTCGACCATAAACAATTTTGGCCATACACACCATCATCCTGGTGCAGCATATGATGACCCTGATAATAACACTAATAACACTAATAATAATAATAATAATAATAATCATGATAATATGATTAATGATAATACAAATAATAATACAAATACAGATAGGAATTCACACGCTCAATCGTTTGCTCCGCCAGATGGGTACATGAGTGACGACGGTGCATTTAGCGACTA
Organism: Hanseniaspora osmophila; assembly: GCA_001747045.1. NCBI lineage: Eukaryota > Fungi > Ascomycota > Saccharomycetes > Saccharomycodales > Saccharomycodaceae > Hanseniaspora > Hanseniaspora osmophila. Next base: position 1,565,303 of record LPNM01000007.1, on the reverse strand, counting down.
CGACAGTAATTACCACAACAATTACGGCAACGGTCTGGACCACTTCACCGACCCAAGAAACTTGAGTTTGAACAACAACAGATTGAAAGTGGTTAACGGTAGTGAGATCAGCATTGATCGTGAAAACACTAGAGATTGATGACCATCACATAAAAAAAAAAAAGAKGGGTTCTACCTTACTAAAAGCTGAYGTTATTACTATTATTAATATAKTACTCTGATCTAGGCAGATAATAACTTTTATGCAATCTTTTATACCCCATGTTATGTACTCTCTTTAATAAGATATTCATACATTTAGCAATCTCCTTTGTGTATTGTGGAAAAGAGAATACACGAACCCTGCACAATCACTCACGTGATGTAACGYTTAWTGTCTGCAATTTATCGCCACATGAGCTTCTAGAATCTTTTTCCTTTTTTTTTTTTTTGCTTTTCTTTTCCTTTTCTTKTCCTTTCCTTTTTTTTACACAGATATGCAATATACCGTCAATTTTTATTTTATTTTTTTTTGGCTTCCTCTATACAAAATAAAATGATTAATTTTTTTACTTAGGTATCTATATGTTACTGCTTYTTTCAARAACACAGGCAGGTTTCTCCACAGTGCACTTAGAAAATTACTGTTCGGATGACGGTAATTGAATTTTGCTTGTCCTTGCACTCAAAGTAGGCCTAAATACACATAGTTTTTTATGACAAGATATAATTCTCCCAAGAAAGGTTACAATTACTTGCTGTAACAATTAATAACAGTATTAAAACGTGCTATGATTTTGATCAAACTGTGTATTGTCCTAGTGACACACCTCTTATCACCCAAACACAMGGTGMTTATTTTGCTCAACAACTCACCCACACTTTATAATTGCTCTTGGGAACCCAACTTCACAAACACAATACCCTCTCTCTCTCTCTCTCTCTCTCTCTCTCTCTCTCTCTTTCTCTCTCTCTTTCTTATCGCCTTTTGATGACTAATATCTGCACATAAAAGAGATAGATTACAAAGACTTTCCATTTATTGAATGACTAAAATATATATTAATTAATCGGGGTTTGAAATTTGCAGTTTGCACTGTGGATTGCAGGGTTTTTCATGGGTTCAGGGTCCTCCTTTTGTTTTAGATTTGACTTTGATTTCAYTATTTGGTCTACGGAATTTGAGTTTCTTASTTGAAGGAAATARGAAAAGAATATAAAAGTCTATTGTTTRAGGAAATACCCGGGTTTGTGTGTAAAAAAGGGTTCGAGATATAAATAGTTTTTTCAAACTTCGGGTAAAGTACAAAARGTTTCTTGTWATTTCACGCACAACAATACCCACATRGCATTATAAATGATTTTATGAGAAGGGTTTTCATGTTCGTAAGGRTATATTTGATCACGTTTTATTTGCTTTTTTTTTTGTRACTGTTTAAATGCGTACCAAGATAATTGACAAGTGGGGTGAGGGAAAMAAAAAAAAAAACAAGAAGRGAGGGTAAATCGCAAGGCATAAACTGAAAAAGAAACAAAGAAACAAAGAAACAAAGAAACAAAGAAACAAAGAAATTAAAATACTACACAACAAGAAAAAGAGAGAGAGAGAAAGAAAAAAAAGWACTAAAATTAGAGGTGCATAAGTCATATAGATAGCATTAATGTAATGTATATCTTAAATGCTGGAATCTGAAAGCGAGGGAAAAAAAATTAAAAAAAAATAAAAAAAAAAAGACGAAAAAAGACGAGAAACTCGAAACGTGAAAAGAGGCTTTTGAACATCTTTAAACTTTAGAAGTGATTGTCATGAACTGATAGAATTATATTTTAATATATTTATATCATATATATATATAAGAAACCGTTTGATTTATCTTGGGATTTTTTTTTGAATCAGATAAATCGGACTTTTGATATGGTTGGTAGGACACATGCAATAAATATATATGTCAGTAGTTATAACATCTTGATCGATSTTTTGTRTTTTGAAAAAAAAAAAAAAAAAACCATAACCCATAAACGATAAACCTCAGTGAAAACATTTAGAAAAAAAAAAAAGAAAAAAAAATAAGAAGAAAAAATTAAGAAAGATGTCGTCTGTTCATGCCTTGCTAAATACAGCACATTCTGCAACAAACGTTGGGTCTGATGCTGCAAAGGGCAACACTTCAAGCAAAGASCAACAACAAACACATGCAAAYGAAGCAACAACTCCATTGTCTGCTCCAATGTCTGAATCSAGCTCTCCAAAATCAGCTTCTTTTACTCTGCCACCTGCAGYAGCAGCCACTTCCGGTTCTCCTGCKTCATATGCTTCCCCATCTTTAACGGCTGCCGGCTCTCCTTCGTCTTCTCCTTCATCCTCATCTTCTCCATCAACYCAGCCAAACAAGAGTAATATTGTTGACAGAAACAATGAAGATCGGACAGACAAACCGATTATGTGTCAGTGGGGTTCGAGTTGCAACTTGTTGTTTCCAGATGCAGAAACTTTATACAAGCATTTATGTCAAGACCATGTTGGTCGGAAATCCCATAAAAACTTGCAATTGCAATGTCAATGGGGCAATTGCAAAGTGGCCACCACGAAAAGAGACCACATCACTTCTCATCTTAGAGTTCATGTTCCTTCCAAACCTTTTAGTTGTTCCAAYTGTCATAAAAAATTCAAAAGATCTCAAGATTTGAAAAAACATTTGAAAGTTCATTTCAAAGATATTCTTGGAGAAGGAGGGATTTCYAAAAAAACTAAAATGGGCAGTCAACATACSAATAACATGATCCATGGTAATTTAAACAATATTATGAACAATAATATGAATAATCATAAACACCATATTTGCAATCACCATCTTTGCAATCACCATCAACATCATAATAGTACTCTTGTAACTCCAAGTGTCAATAGCATGTTTTTGGGGAACACTTTACACAGACAAGATAGAAATGTGGTTATCTTGCCACCATTGGGCAATCCAATGGCTGCTGCTAACAATCGTGTGGGTGGGAACCAAATGCCATTGAACATRAACATGAACATGCCATTGAATACGAATATGARTTTGAATACCAACACAAACATGAACATGGGTCTTTCTGGGTATAAGAGCACTGCGCGTAGTGGGAGTAGTGAAGGGAACAGCAGTCAAAGTGGGAGCTCGCCTTTGAATTCGACTTACAAAAGTACAATCACCAACAATATAAACAGCACAAATCAAAATGCCGCACCAACAACAGCAACAACCACAAACAGTCCTCCTTCTATTTCAAACCTTTCGCCATCSTTGCCTGCCTTGAAAAAAGTTTCCCATTTTTTCAATTCTTTGGCAAACGATGCTGTTTTGGGTGCCAASAATAACACTTTGTTGGGATACCCATCACTACCACCAGCTCATACTAATATTKCCAACAACAATACCATCAGCTCAACAATCATGAACAAGAGTGGTGCTTCGTCATCAACCAGCTCACCTCCTGCTCAGCTTCACCAGAGCCAATTGGCTGTGCCTACGACAATTGCCAACCACCAACAACACACTGCACAACTTCCTCTTCCGGGACTTGGGTCCGTGGGGTCGCAAAGCGGTAGTTTGTCACACGCAAACTCAACTACACCAACGTTGCTTGCACAACCAGGGTCTTCGTATCCAATTTTGCCAGTAAACAACTATGCTCCATTGCCTCCATTGCGCACACCACAAACCGCATCATTTGCTACTACCGGTTACTGGAATAACGGGTATGCTCCATCTTTGCCCTTTGAAAACAGTGCAATTCCAAGCCTGAATCATAACAAAGCAGCCGCTCMACAACAGTACTCTTATTATTCTGCYTATGGAGCAAACAATGCAATGAAATCTACTGACGCCATTTTGTTGGCTCATCAACAAAACAACGCTTCCAGTTACGGTATTTTCCAAAGATCCACTGCTCCAGATGAATCGTTGTCAGGTTCTCCAGAGCTGTCWGAATCCATGGCCGCTTTAAMTATCTCCAGTGGCTCGACWAACGGAAAAGAGATCGATACAACAAAAGTTACTGTTGATGAAATCAGGGACGTCTTGTTGTATGTCGTGCAAGAACTAGGGCTGTCCTCTGATGATGACACGGAAGAAGAAAACAAGCACGAAGGACAGGCACRGGCGTCATACTTCTCGGAAGCRCCTTTAGAGCTTGACGTGGAAACATTCCAAGCCATCAAGGACTATGTCATGTGCACGTACCGCGAGTTGAGCGGCAAACATGAACTTGACGGCGAAGACGAATCTGATTTTGTTGATGCTGGTCCARGCACGCTTCAAWCCAACACTTTTATCGAGATGAAATATCCAACCATCTCCGTTTGAACATTTTTTATCAGAAAAATAGAACAGTTTTTGCAARCTACTTTTTCTGGAAACTTACTGTGTATACTACTCTTTTTTTAGTTAGACATTTTTTAGGTATATTTTTTTTTTTTAATTCAGCTTTTTCCGTATCAAAGAGTTTTGGTTCTTGAATGTAATKGATTGTAAGCAATCTTACTAAAGAGCACTACAAAATCTATTCATAAATGAAAATTTTGAGCCAATGTTTRGATGTAAAGTTCTATGAGTAAGTATTTGCAACGTTAGAAAGATTTGAATATCATGTTCTTTGGAAAAAACAGGTCACTAGTAGTTGAACAGCTCATGATTATGTTAAAATCGTAATYAACTTGGTGCTAAATCCAATCCCCTTTATAAGACTCGTCCATTTGTTAATGAGCAAAAMAGTCTCAAAATCACGTGAKTTTTGCTTTTTTTGAATTGAGATGACTTTCCCGTATGAAACCTGCTATGCAAGCGGAAAAAAAGAAAGGCATCGCTGAAAACGCTTTTGACAACTCAATGAAAYGTTTTRCACATCCTGAACATTCCTCAATTGCGAAAAGTTGAGTTAAAAAAAAAACACATAAAAACAAGACAAGCAAYYGGAATGGAAGAAAACTCTTTACTAAATAACCATGGGTCGCTGTTCCCAGTTTACAGCAACGCAAGCGAAGATGATAACTCTAGTGAAATGGAAGAAACCGATGAACTGAATGTTGTTGGTGCACAAACAACCATYCGTTCAAATGGCAAGCCTTTGTTAGCAATTGAARAAGCTTTGGTTACTCCAGCACTTAGCTCAAACACAGCATCAGAATATGAAGATGAAGAAGAAATTGAGGAAGGAAAAGAATACATTCAAACAGTGGAAATAAAAGAACAGCACAAAGAAGATCAAACCAATAGTACGAAAACCAACTCTATAAAAATTGTCACCAACACTACAACGCCYACCATACGGGAAACCCATATCAATAACTTGAAAAAACTAAATCTCTACACAAGGCTGGAGGGGATAAACTACGTTTCTACKRACACCTACACCTACATAGGATTGCAAAATGATGAACAGCTCTTTGTAGTTGGTCACATGGGTTTTCAGATTGTGAAAGGCGGGCTCATTTACAATACTCAACATTTCAACGCCTCACCCTCTCAGACATTCAACGTTTATCATCCAATATTAAAAGCCATAGCACCTTTACAATCGTCGCATTATGCATCTTTTCAAGAAGAAGTTTTCCTATCGAAACGGGAATTACACAGCCTCGAATATGCAAACACACAAAAAGTATATCATGATTTGGATGTCTATAAAAGCTTYGCAAACGATGAAGATGAATGTTTTAAAGTGAGCGATTACCAGACCATATTGAGRGTTAAACGTGACACTTTCAACTCACTGAAYATAAATGACGTTAATGTTTTGTGTTCTAAATACACTAATGTTTGGAAGTCAGTAGAAAACCAAGATTATTTGCAAGATTTCCAAATTTTGAGTAGGCAAGAACTGCACAACATCAGAACTTTATCTATTCCACAAGATTGGAAGCAGACAATCCAACAATTGTTGATGAAGTACCATGACCCACAGCAAACAAATTTGMGAGTTATGATAATAGGGGGCAAAAATAGTGGTAAATCRACGTTAAACAAAATCCTTCTACAAAACTTTTTATATTCAACACCAAACCAAGCTAGCTCCTTGAACTATATTGACTTGGATTTGGGCCAGCCAGAGTTTTCCACACCAACTTGTATTTCCTGCGCTGAGTTGCAAACTGGTCCCGTGTGTATTTTGGGTGATCCGCTGGTCCAAAGAAATGCTTTTTCAGAMGATACTGTTAAAATGGTGAAGGAAGTTTTYTTTGGTTCTGCAAATCCTAATTTGTTYCCTGTCACCTACATGAAATCGTGCGTGGAATTGATCAATACAATGTTCAACTATGACTCAGTTAATCCAACWTTAATAAATTTGCCGGGTTGGGTGAAAGGTTTTGGTATCGAGTTTTTGCAGGCCGTCATCAATGCATATCAACCGACCGATTTGGTTGTTTTGGAAAGTGTGCGGCAATSTGAAAACAAYGAGCTRATGAATGATTTGCAACTKTTATCTTTACCAGCATTTTACAGCGAAATTGAGCAATCGACATATTCTAYTAACGTTTCGAGGCTCAGGGGAATATTCAAAGATGCTGATAAATCACTTGTTCAAAATAACTGGCATGCTTCTCATATCAGAGAATACAAATTATTGACGTATCTGCATCAAACACAGCGAGGTTATGATTTCACCCCATTGYTGCAGCAAACCCCGAAAAGACTGTCTTTCCAAAAACCTACCGGACTGGAAACTGTTAAAGGCCTTATCAAAGGTTTCAAGTTTTCAAATACTTTTGGTGTTGGCAACAAAGTCACAGACAAAGACATCAGTACCATCATCAATTGTCTACAAGGATCGGTAACTGGCTTACACAGTGTAAAATTRCAAGAAGAAAGCAGCGTATCAAAAGGCGGRGAAAACACTCCATTAATACAGCTGAACCCCTTTCAAAAAAAATTTCCAATTGTGGAACACTTTCACAAAGATGCGGAAATCAARCTATTGGCACTTTGCGTYATTCATTCAGTGGATCTTGAAAATGGGTTTGTCAACTTTTTTGTYCCTGAACGTTATCACTCCGARATTGAGTCTGTTGTCCAGTCTAAGTYGRCAGACTTGGTAATGGTTAAAAGTTCTATGGAGCTACCAGCATGCGAACTGATTCCAGAAAACGGGTTTTTGGTGCAATATATGAAGAGCGCAAACTCTATAGACTTACCTCCATTCATTTCATCCAACAAGARAAGAAAGCTGAACGATCATGTATGGAAAGTTCGGAGTAATATTTTAAGAAGGGGCCAGACTCMAGAGAAATGAGGCTCTGTATTTTTTGGTCGTGATGCTATAGTTTACAAGTAAAAGTTATTGACAGGTATATATGCCAGTTTAGTYGCTCGCTTGAGGTTGAGGTTCTGATTTTTGTTCTTCAGCGTCTTCTTCAATCCAACCCATCTTTTTATTTAGTCTATCATATTTCAATCTATCCTTGTCGCTTACAGAAGGCTTGATCTTTTTCAAAGCATTAAAGAAATCAAGTTTTGTCACAAATAGAGCTTTTGTTGTGGAAATYCCTGATTTGTCCTCATCTTCGGTAGTCAACTCTTCAAATTCTTTATCCAAATCATTTTCTGCAATAGACTGGATTTCATCGCTAATAAAAAACTTTCTTTTTAAAGCCAAAACAGAACTTTCTCTAACTAAGGATGCCAAATCAGCACCGGAAAAGTTTCTGCACCGTTCATCTTCAACAATCTCCTTCAAATCCACATCATCACCAAGAGGTGTTCCGTTACATTTGATCAACGTGGTCAAAATGTCAAGTTTCTCGTTGAATTTTGGCAACTCGATAAACAACGTTTTGTCTAGTCTACCAGGTCTTAACATCGCTGGATCAATCATGTCTGGTCTGTTTGTGGCTCCGACAACAAAAATCCCCCTTCTGTCATTCAAACCGTCAAGTTCTGTAAGTAAAGTATTCACAACTCTAGAAGAAGATTCGCTCATTGAGCTGTCTCTTCTTGGCACCAAAGCATCCAGTTCATCAAAAAAAATGATGCAGGGCACGGAAGCCCTTGCCCTGGTAAAAACTTGTCTAATGGCCCTTTCACTTTCCCCCACGTATTTGTTTAGCAACTCTGGACCTTTGATGGATATAAAATTGGCTCTTGACTCATTTGCCACAGCCTTCGCTAGCAATGTTTTACCGCACCCAGGTGGCCCCCACAAAAGAACCCCTGCTGGTGCACTGATACCAACCCTTTCGTACAATTCCGGTCTTTTAATTGGTTGCACGATCGCCATGTTAAGCTCAATTCTAACGTTTTTAAGCGCACCGATATTTCGCCAAGTCACGTCCGGAACGGTAGCAAAACCTTCCCTTTTRGCTGTTGGTTGGATCGTTGGTAAAGCTTTTARRAAATCTTCGTACCTGATGCTTAGCTGAGATAGCTGCTCCTCGTTTAAAGGTTCAGGAAATTGAGTGATGAAGTTTTGTATGATCGATAGAGGAAGAGGATTGATTATGTCTGCGGTGTTTTTCAACTCCTGCTGATACTCTTGTTGWTTTAATTCATCAGCATCTGCCATRTTAACGTCTTCTYCTTCTCCTTCTCCTTCTCCTTCTTCTTTATTCTTTATTGAGGCATTGACGTTGTCRCCATACTTGCTGAAAATTCTTTTGATTGCACAGGTACCAGCAGCAGTACTCAACGCTTTCAAATCTGCACCGACAAAACCTGGGGTTAATTTGGCCAGTTTTTGAAAATCAATTTCACCATCGATCTTCAAACTTTGTGTCATTTTTTTCARAATATGCAGCCTGCTTATTTCATTTGGAACGTTTAAACATATTTCTCTRTCAAATCTCCCTGCTCTTCTCAAAGCAGCGTCAAGAGAGTCCGGTCTATTAGTTGCACCTATAACAATAACAGGTTTTCCGTTAGTTTTTTCAAGTGAAAGCTCGTCCATCGAGGTCAATAATTGAGCAACAATTCTCCGCTCCATTTCTCTTTGTGCCCCTCCATCTCTTTTTGGGGTGATTGCATCTATTTCGTCAAAAAACATTAGGCAAGGGGCCAAGTTTTTAGCTTCTTCAAAAATATCCCTAATCTTCTTTTCACTTTCCCCACTCATCCCACTAACAACAGAAGGAGCTGATAGTGAAATGAAAGGTACTTGCAATTCTCCYGCCAAAGCGTTTGCAATGGATGTYTTCCCACATCCCGGCGGGCCATGTAATAATACACCTCTAGGTGGCTCAACCCCTGTGGTTAAATATATTTCTGGGTGTAAAATCGGCAAACCAATCAGTTCCATCAACTGGGCTATAACATCGTCCATTCCCCCTAGAGATGATAGATTCGATGATGGTGGTGTTCTGTCAGTTTTGGATTTTTTGGCCTTGGATACGCCGGAATGRCCGTCTTTGGTCCGTTTTTTTTTGTTTGCGACAGCAGGAGGCTCCATGGATTCTTCTGTTTTCACRACATTGGTCCATTGRCTTGTAATACCTTTGTTCATAGTATTGTTGACATCTGTGTCTAAAACCAAGTTGTCAACGCTGATATTTGTTACTCCGTCTGTCTCAGCTCCTGTATCCTGTCCGTTTTGAKCTAAAGTACCAATTTCTTCTTTTTCTTTCTCAACCACGGACCTCAACATTTTCTCAACTGTCTTTTCCATCAATACCTTTTTCACTCTTTGTAAAGAAAGATCTTTGGACAAACAAAATCCAATCACTTCTCCAAACTTCAAATCTTGTGCTAAAAATATTTCAGGATACGGGTCTTCTACTTCAGACYCGTCAGAGAAACTAGAGTCATCAGAAACGTTTCCCGCAGATTGTTTGCTGGCTAGCTTTTCTGCTTTTAATTGTTGCTTCTTGATGAGATCGCGTTGTTTTTCAAGTGACCTCTCCTCAATCAGTCTATAGATAAGGTCTTCAATTTTTCCTTCCAAGGGGCTGGATAAAAGTTTTTTTGAGCTTTTAACTTTCACCATTATTTTGAGGTTTCAATTTCGTTGTTGATGTTAACTTTTAGCTTGTTTTTGATGTTTAATAGAAATATATTCTGTGATGGGCATCCATTGAATAAAAACGAATCTGAAATTCATGATGAGCTTATCGAGTAAGAGGTGCAATTWAAGGCCGGTCAATTTGTTTTTCAAAATGATGAAATCACCCAACACAAAAAAAAAAAAAAAAATTTAAAAAAAAAAAAAGAAACGTTCTTTTGCTGTRAAAGTCTCAGAGACAAAAAAAAATGTTAATAGAAGTAATTATCTACCGACAACTGCAGGATTCGAACCTGCGCGGGCAGAGCCCAAAAGATTTCTAATCTTACGCCTTAACCACTCGGCCAAATTGCCTAATTTGTTRATTTKATARAAMWTTGACACTGYCAGATTGGGAAGTATATAATTGAAATGTTGCTTCTAAAATAGRAAAAAAGTAAGCGCAAGCTTTTAATTCTACTTTTAACTACTCTATAAAGCTTTGTAACCTTTAAAACAGTATGMTCTTTTCCCAAATGTTTGTTTATTTTTACTCAACTGTTTTAGTGTTTCAARCYAAGTAAACCATTTACCTCCAAACTTATACAAWAAATTAAAAAATAAACAATGAGTTAAAATTCTAAAATGTAACACATTYTSRAGTAAATAGGATACAAATATGTAAATCGGTATATTTTAAACCAAAGCAAAAGCTTGCAAAGATGCTTGTGTACACCAGATAGTGACACCAATTCTTACAAAGTKTTACTAAAGAATGATGCCARCTTTGKTACATACCTACCCGACCATTATTTACTGCTTTGTYATTGGTTCTCCGATTAATCGGCAAAGTRCTTTCTTTTGATGAAGTCAAAAAGATARAAGGAAAAAAAATATGATTAAAAAAAAAAAAGTATGACAAATAAGCGGAGCGTGTTCAACTTTCTGCAATCTTCAAAGGATCCTTGAACGAGGTTTTTTTTTTTTTTTGTGGAGTTGCAGATARTAACTTCCTGTATGAGAGTRTTCTTGAACAAAGYTCTTCTTGCTAATCCGTCCTTCTGCTGGCTATTGATCAACATWWAAAACAGGAATAGATAAACCATCACTTCCAAAAACACAAGCTGCCATTATAACATAAGTTGGAGTGAACGTTAAACAAAAATTGGAAAATTACACACGTAGATTACCCCYTTTACATCAAAACGTCCTTGAGAAAAAWAATAAACAAACATGTCGCTGAATGTCCCWATAATGATGAGAAGTTACATGAGAGTGCTGAAAACCGATRGTTTTATTGTTTCTCAACCACTCATGGCCTCGACCAAACCTGGCTGGGCCAGCGTAAGATACATCAATATGTCGTACCCAGCGCGCTTGAGAACTAACTTTGACTCGAGAAACACCGATCCAAATGATTCTTCTGCAGTGCTTCATGGATTAAACAACAGCTCCTCGAGCCACAACAACTCCGCACATGGTACTGGTGCATCGGAGCACAGTACTACAGGATGGTCCTCATACTCTTTACCTTCTAGAGAGACCTTGAAAAACCTGGGCAAGAAAGCAACCTCCAAGAAGAGTGAAACATCAACTGCTACCGGGACTGGCTTGAGAAAAAAAAGAAAGTTGAGACCAAGAAAAGCGTTTATCAGTTTGACCCCTAATGCCGTTGTACACCTTAARAATCTTTTGAATAGCCCTGATCCCAAATTAATCAAGATTGGTGTGAGAAACAGAGGTTGCTCAGGGTTGACCTATGACCTATCCTATATCCAAGAACCTGGCAAGTTTGATGAGGTGGTGGAGCAGGACGGAGTAAGGGTTGTGATTGATTCTAAAGCCTTGTTCAGCATTGTTGGCTGTGAAATGGACTGGCTCGATGACAAGTTAAGCTCGAGGTTCGTTTTCAAGAATCCMAACTCAAAGGGGACTTGTGGWTGCGGAGARAGCTTTCACGTTTGAATTGAAACTTTTCATACTGCTTACAAAAAGCGAGGTTATTTATATYACATTAAAAAATTTTGAAAAAAAAAAAAAAACACAAGAACAACATACGGTTTGTTATAGCTCTACACAACAGTATGGTTATTTTTTTTTTTTTTTTTCTATTATTAGGTTAACATTATTTAATTATTTATTATTTATTTTTTGAATTTTCTCTATGAACTATTTTGAGCGTGCATATTCAAGCAGTGYCTGGTGCAAACATATACCCGTTTCTTAAACTATGTATTTATTCACGGTTCAAAGCATGCMAGYGGTCAGCACTGTAGTGTCCAATCCAACAACCTTAGCATTTTGCTATTGCCACAAATCTACCACCAACTACAATAGCTTTCTTTCTCTTAAAGAGAGGTTTGACGTTACGATAAATGACCTCTTTTCAACCAGTACCWTTACGATAAGCACAWCCCAAATAATGGAATCCCTTATTGGCCAGCCGCCACACGCCAAATAAAAGCTACAATATGAGGTCATGYAGCATATGTGCCACGTGACACATTGTTTTCTTTTGCGAAATTTTATAAGCAGAACTTTTTTTGAATAATCACCTGTTCCTGCTGGAATATTCTGGAAGAATCTGGAATCTACTGGATTTTTCTTACTCCGTAGTTTAAGTTGGGTAATTTAAGGGGGRCAGGGATCGTCAGAGAACATTATGTTGATGAAGTTGTCAACCGAACTCSTAACAGCGAACTTWATTATTAGAGGWAATTTGATAAGATATGCAGCTRTRGGATTATTCTTTTAGAGARAARTACGATTTTGTGAAAATAATCCCTCAAAAAAAAACTTGATTTGTATATAAACATCACCAATTTCATTTCAACCTCATTATTCTRAWTCACTTCTTCTACTACCACACCATTGCAAAAGAATAATAAAAAAAAAAAAAGAAACAAATCAAAACCAAAAACAACTTGAAACTTAGAACATATAATATACATTATAAATAACATATACACATACACACACAATGAACGATTCATCACAATTTACAGACAGAGCTTTGAACATCATTACAATTGCTCAAAAGCTGGCTCAAGACCATCAGCATCCACAATTGACTCCAGTCCACTTTTTGGCAGCCTTTGTGGAAACTCCTGTTGATGGGACTAAGCCTTATGTCCAAAATATAATAGAAAACGCTAGATATGACTATGAMTTATTTAGAAAAACAGTAAACAAACATTTGGTCAGAATTCCTGCTCAGCAYCCAGCTCCGCAAGAAATCTCTGCAAGCTATGGTACAGCTGAAGTCATGAAAGAGGCCGCCAAACTTCAAAAACAACAAAAAGACTCCTTTATTGCTCAAGACCATTTGTTCATGGCCTTGTTGAGCAATTCTCAARTCAAGGATATTTTCAAAGAATGCTCGATGGATATCGAAGCTGTTAAACAACAAGCTTTGCTATTGAGAGGGAATTCAAGAATTGATTCCAGAAGCTCTGATACCAGTACACCTTTGGAATACTTGACAAAATATGCTATAGATATGACAGAACAGGCCAGATTGGGTAAATTGGACCCGGTTATTGGTAGAGAAGATGAAATTAGATCCACCATTAGAGTTTTGGCCAGAAGAATTAAGTCTAACCCATGTTTGATTGGTGAACCAGGGATTGGTAAAACTGCCATTATCGAAGGTGTTGCTCAAAGAATCATTGATGAAGATGTGCCTTCCATTTTGAAAAACTCCAAATTATTCAGTTTGGACTTGGCTGCTTTGACTGCTGGTGCCAAATACAAGGGTGATTTCGAAGAAAGATTGAAAGGTGTCATCAAGGAAATTGAAGAAAACAGTGAAAAACAATTGATAATTTTGTTTATTGATGAGATTCACATGTTGATGGGTAATGGTAAAGATGATGCCGCCAACATTTTGAAACCAGCTTTGTCCAGAGGTGGTTTGAAAGTGATTGGTGCTACCACAAACAACGAGTACAGAGCAATTATTGAAAAAGATGGTGCTTTTGAAAGAAGATTCCAAACCATCAATGTGGCTGAGCCAACAGTTAGACAAACAGTTGCTATTTTGAGAGGACTACAACCTAAATACGAAATCCAYCAYGGGGTCAGAATTTTGGACAGTGCTTTGGTGACCGCTGCTCAGTTGGCTAAAAGATATTTGCCATACAGAAGATTGCCTGATTCTGCTTTGGATTTGGTTGATATTTCTTGTGCCGGCGTTGCTGTGGCAAGAGACTCTAAACCTGAAGAGTTGGATTCTTTGGAAAGACAATTGCAATTGATCCAAGTTGAAATCAAAGCCTTGGAAAGAGATGTCGAAGCTGATCCAACTACAAAGGAAAGAYTGCAACAAGCAAGACAAAAGGAAGCTTCTTTGGAAGAAAGCTTGGGCCCAATCAGAAAAAGATACGAAGACGAAAGAGCTGGCCACATGGAATTGACTTCCGCCAAAATGAAATTAGACGAGATGGAAAACAAGGCTGCTGATGCTGAAAGAAGACACGATACTGCWACCGCTGCTGACTTGAGATATTTTGCTATTCCAGATATCAAAAACAGAATTGAAGAATTAGAAAAACAAGTTGCCGAGGAAGAAATGATGGCAGGCAGCGACACTTTGGTTCAAAATGTTGTTGACAGTAACACAATTGCTGAAAACGCCGCAAGATTGACYGGTATCCCTGTAACCAAATTGAGCGAAAGTGAAAACGAGAAATTGATTCACATGGAAAGAGATTTGCAATCTGAAGTTGTTGGTCAGTCCGAAGCCGTCAAAGCTGTTTCTAATGCTGTTAGATTGTCAAGATCCGGTTTGGCTAATCCAAGACARCCTGCATCATTCATGTTTTTGGGTACCTCTGGGTCAGGTAAAACAGAGTTGGCAAAAAAATTGGCTGGGTTTTTATTCAACGATGAAGGCGCTATAATTAGAATTGACTGTTCTGARTTGGGTGAAAAACACTCTGGTTCCAAATTGTTAGGTACAACTGCAGGTTATATTGGTTTTGAAGAAGGTGGGTTGTTAACAAACCAATTGAAAAGAAAACCATATTCTGTGATTTTGTTTGACGAAGTGGAAAAAGCTCACCCTGATGTTTTAACWATTCTTTTGCAAATGCTTGATGATGGTAGAATTACTTCCGGGGATGGGAAAACAATTGATTGCTCCAATTCGATYGTTATTATGACAAGTAAYYTGGGGGCTCACTACATCAATGAACAACCAGGTTCCAAAGTCAATGAAGCTACGAAAGAACTTGTTATGTCGGCTGTTAGACTACATTTCAGACCTGAGTTTTTGAACAGAATTTCTTCAATTGTCGTCTTCAACAAGTTGTCTCGTAAGGCCATTAACAAAATTGTTTCTATYAGAATTAAAGARTTGGARGAAAGATTTGCTGAAAATGACAAGCATTACCACTTGAAACTGGACGAYGCAGCTATGCATTTCTTGACGGAAAACGGGTATTCTCCAGATATGGGTGCTAGACCATTGAACAGATTGATTCAAAATGAAATTTTGAACAAGTTGGCCATCAGAATTTTGAAAGGACAAATTCAAGACAAAGAAGATGTTCAAATYGTTTTTAACAAGGAAAAAGATGGTTTGGATGTTATTGCTAATCATCAAGGAAAAGCTTTGGACGACATGGATATTGACGAGGACTATGAAGACATTGACATTGACGATCTCCAACAGCCTGACTACGAATAATGATGCTGCTGCTKCTTTTTTTCCAAGGTTTCTTTATTCTATCRATTGATACATATTTATACGTAATATATACATAAACTTTAAACAAGGATTTTAATTAACTTTACAATCAATGARTCGAACCTTTGATGAAATCGATTGCYAATGTAGTTACGGATAAAGTCTCAATGTTTTTACATCAGTTGCAGAATAGCCACGTGACAAATAGATGTTAGAAGGAAAAAAGCTTTTACGCGGGTAACACAATTATTAGATTTGATTAATACATCTTCTTGTCAAGAAAGGAAAAAAAAAAAACATCGCGAACTCCTGAAGATAATTTAATGATGGGGATAAATTGTAAAAAACATTTTAATTAATTAAATATTTTCACTTTATCTAAGGATTACTCCCTAACTTGAAGCTCGTTTTTTATAAAACARCTTGTAATATACTAAAAAAACGTCAAGAATTAAAGAGGTATTAGTTAAACGCAATTTAAAGCAGGTTTTGGCGTAGGACAAAGACTGCTGCTTTTRAATTATTGTTGGAATCTCGTTTTTTGAAAAGAGGTTTATTTTGRTATCCTTCATTCCTAGAGTTGAAAGGATACAAGCAAMAAACTACAAAACATACGTCTAGTTTTTTAAGGAACATTAAAAAYTAAACACAGARCTAAGAAAGGTTTTTAACTCAGTAATTGGTAAAGTTCTTTGTGTCAACCTACATTTCAACTAAAAAAGAGATTGCACACGAGRAAAATATTAGAAAAACTTTGGTTTGGATAAAAGACCCTAGAAACAAAAAGTGAGATAAAGTTAAAGTTTAGGAAAGGACTAGTYACCRACAAAATGAAAGCTTATAGCCAGAACACCGAAAGCAATTGCAAAGACCACTCGTTTATTCGCTCTGAAGGAGAAAACGATAAAACAAAAGTCAATCCAAGAAGCTCATCTCTAGAAGCAAATTTTCAATCTCAAACAAGAAGTAGACCTTCCTGTTGTATTTTTGTGGCTTCCCTGCCWTCTTATTTATCMGACGACGCTTTATGGGTTTCAGTGGTTGAACATTTTGAAAAATTTGGAGATGTTGCAATGGCCAAGGTATTAAGAGATAATAAGAAAAGACCTTATGCATTTGTTCAGTACCACACCGAGCATGAAGCAAACGCTGCCTTGCTCAAAGCCAATAATTCCATGCTACAAAATAGACGCATCAGATGTGAAAAGGCAAGGGTCAATAGAACATTGGTGATAGAAGAAAAGTTTCCTGTTAGTAATTCGGAAAAAGCAGTTTTATCGAGACTAGAAAAAATTGGTGAGATCGAAAAAATGGTTGAAGTCAAGCAATATTATGCGTTTAAAGGCTTGTTGAATAATCACAACCACTATCAACTCACCTCAAATCCATGCAGGTCATGGTACTTTCAGTTTGCTTAYCGCGACGATGCCATATCTGCACATGCAAGAATAAGAAATGAGGGT
Source organism: Hanseniaspora osmophila (assembly GCA_001747045.1). Classification (NCBI taxonomy): domain Eukaryota; kingdom Fungi; phylum Ascomycota; class Saccharomycetes; order Saccharomycodales; family Saccharomycodaceae; genus Hanseniaspora; species Hanseniaspora osmophila. The sequence continues at coordinate 1,548,227 of LPNM01000007.1, read as the reverse complement.
GTTTACACAGCAGAGTGGACTGACAACATTGAAGTTCCCGATACTCTAAATGTGGTTCAACATTTGCAGGAGTGTTTGAAAGAAGACAAAAAAGTATACGGGTATGAAGCACAAGAYATYCAGTCCAGTCAGCCAGAGAAAAATAATAATGTGCAAATTTATAACTCAAGCAGTGGAAATGAAATTGATACCTTYTCCATTTTTATYGGGCAATTGCCATCGGGTTGTACAGAGGAAGAGCTGGCAAAGAAGTTTGGRACYCATGGAGAAATTGAAAGTATCAACCTCTTTACCAAACARGAAAACAACTCATTTGCCTTCATCCAATATAAAAACGARAAATCAGCATCWTTTGCAATAGAAAACGAAAACCACTCCTTTTTCAAATCTAAAACTATACATGTCCAATTTAGAGAAAGAAATCATGTGAATGCTGAAAAAAAAAGACACATGAGTTATTTTCAAAATAACTCTTTTGGGATGGACTTGCCAAACCCTATTATGCCCAACGCGGTCTCTTATGCTCGAAACCCAAATGAATCTTTTGATCACAAACAGCGGACGACTTTTAATAAACAGACAAAATTTAGTTCTTCTATGAGAAAWCCAGACGATCMTAGRGTTTTTCCAAACACTCCCACTAATAGGGCTGATYATTATCAAGATCGCTCTTTCAAGCAGGTGGATTATAAAAGGAATAAGTTTGAGAAGTCAGGTTTGCCAAATAGAAATTTCAAGGGCACAGGTGGCACACACGAAGATGCAAACCTTATTGACAAAAAYCAACAAAACACTCTACCTCCTTATCATTTGCAGCCAAATTTTGTTAATACAAATGGACCGAACTACRCTCATTTTGTTCCTCCTTATTACTATAACCCAAATGTCGTCTATTATCCGAACCAARGATACTCCAAGGAAAATCAAACCCAGCAAGATTATGATTTCCATGACGATTCCTCCGTTTCCAAGTTTAGCAGYTCAGGGGAAAACCCAACACACTTGCCTGAAAAGGAGAACGGCTCCTATTCGCAGATTGCAAGCACATTACCAGAAACATTTGGTACTTCTTCGTCGGAGCCTAATGAAAACACATATGCTAGCTCTGGTGCTCCGCAACGAATGCCCCAACCAATGCTAAATTCCCTTGGYTTGAATCAACATAGTATTCATAGAAATTATGATGTTGAGCGGCACAATCATCCACCCAACTTTGGAAATCCAGCAATTATGCTGCCMTTTGCAGGAAACCMTGCACCAGGAATGTTTCCGGTCGCAACCCAACCGCCATTACCGTCACAAGTGTTACCTTTTGCATATGGCGCTGCAAACCCTGAATTCCACTCAGRTGCTTTTGAACATGGGAATGTGTATAAGGGAAATTTTCACAAGCRCCYTTGATAAGTTAGATATCTCGAAACAGTGTTGAAAGAAAGGAGGGKTTTTTCTTTTTTAAGCTTATGCAAATATATATAAATCGGTTAATAATTAATATCTTTTTAAAGAGTRCTGTATTTTTCATTTTTTTTTTGYGTTTTTTTTCCGCAAGTTTTGACTTCTACCAGTGYTTCAACTCTACCAAATACTTTCCCAGTGATGTAAATAGCTTGTTTACCTCATGTCTGCTAACGTTYTCCTTGATAAGAACATACTCCATCGGAATTTTCCCGTTGAAATATTTGAGAAGTTTGTGRAACAAAATCTGTTGTGAAGGTGTAAACTCTTCAACACATTTGTACAACCATCTTTTTTCAAGTGCTGTTGCTATCCTTGGTTCTAATATAATTGTAAAATCTTCTCTTTCGYCTTGRCTTTCCGAGCTGAATAACGAGCTAGCATCATCATTATCATAGTCATAGTCGCGAGAGCCACGACCAAAACTGGCTGATTTCTTTCCATACTGTGAATCTCCATWTGCGAGAATGTTTAATGATTCGTTTTCGGAGAACCCAATGTCAGAAGCTCTGCTAGAGCTRCGAMTTTTATGTGGAGCATTGTTCTTACTCCGTTTCTCCATATGTGCAGATTTCCTTTTGTTCAGTTTTAACAATCCCTCTTTTTCCAAATCCTCTTCCACAGCTATCTTGATACGCTTTCCTATTCTAACATAAACAAAAGTAAGCAACTGGGTTACGTATCCTTGTCTTATCAACCAACTCAATGCTGTCAAGTATACTGGCTTATGGTCTGAAGAAGGAATGAAAACTTCAAAAGGCCTTGGGACTGAGCCATTTTTGGATATGATACTCAAAAACACAGATAATTTGGGCAAAGTTGGAAATCTTTCTTTGAAAAAAGCACAATTTTGATAAATCAATGGAGGGGCGCCCARATTTTCGTATTCWATATTTGGATCAAAGTCGTCATTTGCTATACCTTTCATTGGTGCAAGGGGGGAGACAATGTACGTGTTTTTAGATGACAGTGGCAAAATGGCCCTTGCTTGCCTCCAGTACATRAAATGGAGAGCAAAGGATTTCAACATGTTCAARCAAAGAGTAGGCGTCATGATTTCGTCATCGTCACTTAAAGCATCATCGTTGTCYGCATGGGYCGTAATGATGTCGTGGATCAAGCGTTTGTAAGCTTTCAAAGGTAATGTTGGTTTCAAGTTCTTCACCAATGCGATCATAATAACTGTTGTCAAATCATTTTCTCCGGACATTTTTTGTAATTCCTCAATRATTTCTGAGGGGTCTTTAATAAATAATAAAGCATGGTTGAGTAGTTCYAAAGAGTTGATATCCAAGTTGTCGTTAAGCAATTCGGCTTCATCGAGTCCAGCTCCAGAAGAGTTTATCATCAAAGATCCGTTGGTCAGTTTTGAAGTTGCATTTGTTCCATCGTTTAAAGTTTTTTGTAAAAAAGTTTGRTTTAAAATTGAAGTGAGGTAAGATCCGTTTAGTACCGGATCAATTTTATAGTTGGGCAAACTAGCAAACTCGTTTTTTATTGGAATTTGCAATGCCAAAAATTTGTCGTTATCAATTATCAAATTTGCAATTTCATTGTTCACAACTTTTTCGTAACATTGTGTAATGGATCTTGCTAAAGACGAGGTGGCCAATATTTTTTTGTAAACCGATTGATGTGCGCTATTGATTGATCTTTCTTTGATTTTCAAGATTTTATAAGCTTCTTTTGACACGAARTTAGATTTTTCTTGAAGATATCTTAAAAACAAAGAAAATCTTTTGCTAATGTAGTGAAACATGTCGTCAGTTCTAAAATCAAATTCAACCAATTGAGGGTCCATTATAAAAACCAARTTGAACATTGAGATTCCCAACGATGACGCATCTTCATCRAGCGTAGACTTGTTTGTTTTTCGCTCGTCAAAATCTTCTTCTGCATGAGCATCTGCAACATGAGGATCTGCTGGGTCATGTTTGTCTTCATTATTTTGCTGTTTTTGCTTCAAGCCTTTCTTTTTCCGTTTTTTCTGGGATTTCGAATTATGCCTCCATTTCCCATCATCATTGCAGTGTATAGGCAATCCAAGAAAACATAATTCGTCAACTGTAAGTTCAAACCTCGTATTGCACATACTTTTGGGTGGACAACAAAGTTCTGCCAAAAAATCAGAATCAAAACCTTGAATTTTWGAATCTAAAGAGTAACCACTTGTTGGAAACTTTGTGTTTATAAGATCAAATAATTCTTTAACTTGAGGCGGAATTTTCTTGGAAAAAACTGATTTTGACGTTGTTGGTGTTGCAACAAGATCTGTGTTCTTCATATCAGAAACTGCTATATTRGGAACGGTTCCAGACTCGTGATTGAGCACCTGAAARATTTTCTTTGCACTGATTGAACTTGTTCTTTTGTTAGATATGCTCTTGTCTGTGGTATTTGCGTTAGAATGAGGTTTACTGTCCAATAACATTTCATCCGTTGAAACGCTAATTGGAGCCGATGTCAATGAGTTGCGCGTTTGTGTGTCATCCACYTCATCAAAGTTTCTTGAAGATGAGCTTGACCCAGAAGAATCATCTGAATARTTTGCATAATCCGTTGACAACTCACTATCACTTAGACCGCTTTCATCAAAGACATTGTCTACATCATTGATGTTTTCCTGATTTTCATAGTCATGCTTGAAATCAATAAACGCAATCGAGTTTTTTGATTGTTTTTGTAAGATGCTGTGATGAGCTTCGTTGTGGGGGTTTTGATCTTGCTTTTGTTGATCATCCAAAATACTCGCATTTGAAGCATTTTGTCGAGACACTTCTGTTCCAGCTATACTTTTCTTGCTATTCAATCTTCCGTTACTAGCACTGTTTTCATTTATATCATTGTGTCCATCAACATTCAATAACTTTGAGTTAGGCTTGTTTTGTTGTTCAACGTATTCGCTCTCCGAATTTTCCAGATATTCATCATAATTYGAAAACTCTTCATCTGAAATRGCACCATCAGATAATTGATCYGTAGAAGTTGTGTTTTGCGTGGATATTTTTACGCTGGTCGGAGGATAGTGATAAACCAACTGTGGGCCTGTGTGGGAAGTCACCGTCAAAGCAATCCCCAACAAACATGTATCTGGAATATTGTTAAGCATTTAATGTGCTGCAATCCAATCTTTTTTTCTTGTTATTGTTGTTCTTCCAATTGTGTTTCTTTTAAACTCAATTTGGAACAAACCCATCAATGCAGGAAATTGGTTTACTGATAACAAGATTGTCTTGTGGTATACTTATTTGTCTGAAAAACTAGTCATGTGACAATCACAAGCAGGGATCCCACACGTGACAAGACCCAGAAGATTCAGAAAAACCGTTTCATAACGTTGAACACCACGTGCCGTTCYAGTCGGGGTAACGAAAATAAGCTTTTTTGTTTGTTCTTCGTTTGCTTGTTTGTTTGTTTTT
>LPNM01000007.1:1526054-1539134 GCA_001747045.1 Hanseniaspora osmophila | reverse complement strand
AAAAAAAAAAAAAAAAGAAATGGGATTTAAGTCACTTAAGTCGAATTTTGAAAGGACACCACTATTGTAGTTTCCCATGCATTTCTTTTTTGTATARGAGCTCATTAAGCAAAAGAAACAAAATCGAAGAMAGAGTAACAAAAGTGATCTTGCTGAATAATCTTTAGAGGAGTTGCAGCTTGAGATTATTCATATTGAACAAAAGCTTTAAAGACTTTTTATTGTTTTTATAGACAATATGTTGTTTTTTTTTGCATTTTTTTTTGCAACAGTGTGCACTATTTGATACCAYGTTTTGCTTCTGCCATAAAATATTAATTCACGGAGAGAAATCACTTAATGTTGYTCARAAAATATAAAGTACACATCAGTAGACTTTAKTCAAAGCTGAGGTTGGATTTGTTCATTCTTCATTTTTTCTACAGGTATTCCGAGACTCTTGACTTTTGATTTTGGTCCAAGTATTTGGAAWAAAAAAAAAAAGAAAAAAAAAAAAATACCTTTGATCAAAGGGCAGTTTGATTACAGCCCAGCACAGAAAATGCTTCAACTTTGAGAAAACAAGGAACGAACAACGTACGAAACAAAACAAAACAAATATTTATGTATTAGTAGATAGTACTAATTTTTAATAAAAAWAAAATCAAGTCGATCACCAAAAAGTGTGGCGAAAAATGATTCAAATCACAAAATTGGAAAAATACGAAACACAAAAGGCAAAACACAAAAGATAAGACAATACAAACAAAAAAAAAAAAAAAMAAAGAAAAGAACAAAAAACATAAATAATAAAAAAAAAATYGAAAAAAATTAAATCAAGATCAAAATAAAAATAGTTTGCACAATTTAATTTCTGCTCGAATTGCTCTTAATTCTTTAGTGTTCCGTGTAAAAATTTGCATGGCCTTTTTGCGATTGGAAGATACTTCATGCTAACGCCTTTCGGGAACCAAAACAGAGAGTTCTTTTTTTGCTGGAATATTCTCACTCTTGATGGAATCGAACATATTTATAAACATTGAGATTTGCACGCTCAATAACCAAATGCGAGTCAGAAAAAAAGAGGAAAGTTCTGAGCGTTGAAACGCTTTCTTTTCTTTCCATTTTAACTCACTTTACTATGTCTCATTTTATTACACTTTTGTTTTTTATAATTTTCTTGTTTTGTTGATTCGCATACACACATATTTTAATAGCACCTCTGTATTATTCGGCGTTATCCCGGTACCTGATTTTTTGTGGTATCTTTTCTGCAAATTGTTTCCTGGAAATCAAYTACTTTGATTCAGCATTTTCCCAATATGGAAAAGCATTTAATGTTAAGCTATTGAAATTCTGTGAARTTACTCTCTATTTTTTGAAGCGTGTTTTCATGTAMATTTTAAAATTTCAAAATCCAAAAATAAAGCAGGACTACAAGCAAGAAACAACTTTTGATCTGAGACTATCATAAAAAAAATTAATTTTAATCACAAGCAGTTCAACCTGAAAATCATTTTAGCGATCAACTTTTTTTTTTTTTTTTATTTTCTGCCACAGMCACTAGAAGCTCAAMATAACTTGTCACTTCTGCATTAAAGCTTGATCTAAAGCTTGYCTAAGTTTTTTGATATAGAAACCGAATTTACAAACAGCTTTTGTACACCATTTTCCAATTGATCCTTGCATCCATTTTTTTTTTTTTTCTATCGGTTCCACGGAAGGCTCAATAATTTTTTAATCACTAAAAACAGGTTTTCGAAGAAGAAACTTAACACAAATTAAGAACAAGCAAACAAACAAAGTGAAAAAAAAGGCCAAGCTACCCAAAGGATAACCAGAGCAATAATTATTCAAAGTATAATTTTTTTCATTCAAAAGAAACATTCAGCTTCCAGAGAGAAWAGCATATCTTTCTGATCCATAGAAAGCAACCCTTGCATACATAAAACTTAAAAGACAGACGCAAGAGACAGCTAAWMAGACGGTTTTATTTTTTTAACAATTACATCAATTTTATCTGATTTTCCATATTTGAAATTTTTTATCAAGAATCGCAGAAAGAAAAAAAAAAAAARAAGGAAGAAATGTCTGAAAACTTTGAACAAAATGCACTTCTAGGAAATAGTGATAATGAATCCAATAAGAAGGAGCAGTTTGATCTGAAAGTTATGAATTTACAAGGTAGGCCTGTAACYYTAAAAATGCATGTCCATTTGGTTGCATTTCCTACTTTAAACGATTTGATTTTGCATTTCCAATCACTAGGAAACACTTTTACTGCATCGACAACAGAAACACGAGCAAAATACACGCATGAACTTTTGCGGATGCTCGAAGGTAATCAGAGTTTGAGTGGAAACGAAGTTTTTTRCAAAGACAAGTCTAACGCGAGTAGCCCCAACGGCCAAGAGCTTGATTCAATTAAAAGCTTGGTTWGTAAAAAAAAGGTTTTTTTCAAAATGTATTCCAAAGAAAAAGTTGACGAATTTAATGCCAAACACAGAGCCATGGGCAAAGTAATTCCAATAGAGACCGTGCTTACTCTGAAAGACTTGATTGTTTTAGAAAAAACATTTCATAAATACGACCCAAACAGTTGTCATCTTGTCTCTAAAGATACGGAGGGAAAAGAATTGCTTGGCAAKAATGCATCACCCCCATTTGTTCCTTCRAAAATTCATGAAGCTAACGATGTTTTGAGAGATGTAAGGAGTGCCGAAAGTAATTGCAGTCCTTCACACGTGCATAGCTCCYTAAAAACAGAAAATCAACGGACCCAGATTTTGCCGGAACCAAAGGARCAAATGCCTAARCATCATTTCTCAAAACACATAACGGTCACCTCGGTTTTTAAAAATGAGCCTATTTTTGACAAAATCATAAATCACCTTCCCCGTACAAAAACCGAGTTTGCTCATGATTCAAAGCTGGCTTTTGTCAAAGTTTATCGAAAATCCAAAACCAATCTGACCAAACTTGAGCTGGTGCCGATCAAAAAGCTCAATCTTCAAAATGACAACATGGAGTCTATTAAAAAGCAYATTTGCTATCCACGTTACAAACACAACACCAAGCTTTTTATWGTCGGAGACGTGGATTATTTTGCAACAATTTTCATGGACTATAACCAGTTTTTGGAAAAAATCATATGGCAGAATGATAGCACTTTACCGTACGATCTTGTCGGTGTTATAACATAAGCCAACTACTGACAGAGCTTTTTTTGTTCCTGTTTCATGCCTCTTTGAGCTTTTGCTGGTTTTCCTTGTGAAACTTTCCCTAAAGACTAATAGGAAGAGAGAGCTCCAAAGCAAGACCYGCATAGTTACAATAGCTYAAGCCAGACCACTCTTGTTTATAAAAAGAAAATTTATAGAGAAAAACCAAAGATATGTCACCACTGACCTAATACCTGAAGACCATGGATCAATACWAAAACAAAAAAAAAAAAGGACGGTTTGCTGCTTCACTTCTATTTTTAATTGSTAGTTTTGATTTTTGGATATATGCATTAATGCTCTTGTGCGAAACAGGAGCTTTCTGATTGATTCGCTGGCATAACCTTTTTAATCATTCTTTTATTATTACCCGACATAAACATGGGCCTTTGGAAAATRCRTTGTGCAGAACAAAGTAGCACATCTGTTGTTTTTTTTGCATTTTCTTGCTAAATGCGTGGATCTACCGATACAATATCTTGATTGTTGTTTCAARAAACCACTTGTGATGTGATCTGAACACCGAATTAAAGCATACGGCCAGAGGATTGAAGCCTTGAACACAATTTACAGGATYACAAAYTTTTCAATAATTTTTTTTTTARATTGAAGCTAGAAAGGCTCTCTACATTATCACAAAGGAGTACAATATTTCCCTTTGCYCATTTTTTTACGGAATCTTAAAAGTCATCTTCCGAAAAGCACATTCTTTGTTGAAGCATTTAAGYAGCTAGCCCAAGCATAAAACCAGTCGCATTTTGATGAGTCAACATCAAGATAGCCCAGAGTTGTTTGATGAAGCAACGGTCAGAAAATCAATGAATTTGTCAAGAAGAAGCAACACAACTAAAAAACCTGTGAACAGCAGTGACACGACAAAAAATAATGCCACAGATTTTGAGAAATCTGACGAACTAAGAGTATACAGACAGAATACATTTCGATTTAGAATAGCCCACACCAAATACATTTTTTTGATGTTTTTTTTGGGACTTTTGCAATTGTTTGCAGTCATATTTTTTTGCAAGGGCTTCCTTTTGACTAGAAATGTGATAGGCGACGTGGCGACTTTTGATGTACAGCTCCAAGGTTTGTCAGAAAAAAGCTTTGCAAATGAAAAAAATCAAATAGTTTTCAACAAGACGGTTATATTGATTATTGATGCGTTAAGGTTTGATTTTGTGAGTCCACAACCACACAGTAACGAAGTTTACCATAATCATTTTCCAATTTTACAAAACGCTCCTCATTCATATTTATACAAGTTTTTATCAGACCCYCCAACTACGACTTTGCAAAGACTCAAAGGTTTGACAACAGGCTCGTTGCCAACTTTCATTGACGCAGGGTCCAATTTCAATGGGGAAGTTATAGATGAAGATAATTTGATCAAGCAGTTTCATTTGAACAACAAAACTACATACTTTGCAGGTGATGACACGTGGAAAGCTTTATTTGACCCTTACTTATCAAAGAAGTCCAAGTATTACGAATCACTAAACGTGTGGGATTTAGAAACTGTGGACCAAGGGGTGATGCGGTATTTTGATGAGCATTTAACAGAGGAAGACGAAGARTGGGATGTGTTGATTGGACATATGCTAGGTGTAGATCACGTCGGTCATAAACATGGTCCTAATCACCATGAGATGTCTACAAAATTAGAGCAAATGAACGCTTTTGTGTCAGAGCAACTTTTGCCCAAAATTGACAATGATACTATTCTTTTCATTTTTGGTGATCATGGTATGGATCATACAGGGAATCATGGTGGTGACTCGAAAGACGAGTTGGAGACAACTTTGTTTGTCTACTCTCCCAAATTTGGGGTCACTCCGCCAAAAAGCACAAACCATGACCACAAAGTAGTCAACCAAATTGATTTTGTGCCCACATTGTCTCTACTTTTGAACATTCCAATTCCGTTTAATAACTTGGGATGGCCAATAGAAGATATAATTGAAAATTCAGGATTTGCTCAAACTTTGAACCAGATTCATCATTACCAGGAAACAAGCAAAGTTCTTGAAGGAAATCCTTTGCTTTTGACAAATCTAAATACACACTTTAACAAAAACGAGGGCGCCATTTATCAGAGACTGTTTTTGGAAAACTGCAAAAGCATGTGGGCCAAGTTTGATTTGATCAGCATTTCAATTGGTATTACACTTTTGTCCATTTCCTTGTGTTTGATAATTGTGATCACAAAATTGATTCCATCAATTGTTGTTGGGCAGATGGTTCATGAGTTTGTTCCGTCAATCATTGTTATGTGTATGATTTCATGCGTGAGCTTGAACTCAATTTTTCAAATCTTGAACCAGCCAAGTTTTTTGGAAAACTGGAAATTTTGTACTTTGTTTTCATTGGCTATTGGAATAATTGTTGGGTGCTGTATACCGATTTTTGACAGATACACGATCAAGTGGATGGCAATCAAATTTTTCGAGGAGATCAACGATTATTGGTCAAGAGTCGCCGTTCTGATGATTACGTTACATGCGTTGTGTTTTACCTCAAACTCATTCACCATTTGGGAAGACAGAATTGTTGCGTTTCTTTTGACCACAATTGGCTTTTTAACGTTGTACGAATTTGCTTTTGCTCCTAAGAGRGCTTCTACAAACGCTTTATTCACTGCTGCCAGCAGCAGGGTGTCTAATATGTTGAGCAAAACGCAGCATTCAACATTTGTGTCAAGCTGGACTCATAGGTCACATTCACCTGATAAGCAACACTCTTCGGATTTGCACGCAGCAAACGAAGGCGAAAATGTGAGCGACAATACAGCATCTTCAGAAACTTTGCCTTTGGGAAGATTCGCCCGTGTCATTGGTGCTTATCACTCACTTCTCTTGATTTTGGCCACAAGGTTAGCATCAAACATAACCATCTGCAGGGAGGAGCAAGGCACAAAATGTATCCCCACTTTTGTGAATGCAAACAATTACTCTTGGTGGGCCATGCTTGGTATTTTTCTGTTGATCTGGTCGCTTCCAACATGCATAAAAGGATATTACAACATATCGTCTTCGTACCAAGCCGCTGCGCCCGTGTGGATAAATCAGTTTTTGAAGTCTTCTTTATTTTTAAGTTTCATTTACTGGTTTCTAAACTACTACGAAACCACTTATGGTTCTTTACCCTTTGATGCTCAAATTTGGAAATTTAGTATCAGCAGAATAGTTGCTGGCTTCTCTTTAGTGGCATTGAATATAGGATGGGCTATGGGACCAATGTGCATAAAGTTGGATTTAAGAAACACGGATTTGAAATCGCAAACTGCGACCATTTTGGGGTATTCAAACGTGTATGGTGCACAATTTTTCCTTTTGGTCATTAACTTTGTTATGGCRATTATGTTTTTTAGCAAACCGTTGGCACAGTTGTCTTTGTTTTTAATGATCAACCAACTTTTGAGCATTTTAGAAATTTTCGATTTGTTGAAGTTAAAAGAGAATCTAATTGGTCCTGTTACTTTGGGCCTTTTGGCTTACCAACATTTTTTTTCCACAGGGCACCAAGCAACAATTCCGTCCATTCAATGGGATACTGGATTTATGTTGACAGAAAAAATTACTTTCCCCTTCACTCATATTTCGTTRATATTGAACACTTTTGGTCCATTTTTTATTGTCGCTTTATCAGTAGCYCTGTTAACACTCTGGAAACAGCCTCCAAGTGTTTTAAAGCCACAAACTTTGTTATCAAGAATTGTTTCAAATTGCGGAATGTTGYTAATTTACAACACCGTTCTATGTTTGAGCAGTTTTGCTTGGGTGACTCATTTCAGAAGACATTTGATGGTTTGGAAAATTTTTTGTCCAAGATTTATGTTTTCATGCATGACACTGCTTGTTATTCAAGTGGTTGTAATATTTGTTACCGTTGCATTTGCGTCAGGAAGATTGATCAGACAAATCAACAACATTTTTTGGAAGTRAAGAAGCGGTTTTTTTGTAACAAAAGTTAAAAGTTAATAAACATTCAATTATATACCCAAACGATTAAAAGAATGCAGGATCAAAATCTGCAAATGCGTTATCCCCAAATTCCGTATCAAACGTCTCAAAGTCATTGAAATACGGGTCCTCCAAATTGGCTTGCTTGTCATCTAGGTGCGAGTCTTGCTGCTCTTGGTCTTGGTCTTGCCCCTGCTGCCCTTGAAGCTCTTGTTGCCCCTGCTGCCCTTGAAGCTCTTGTTGCTGTTGCTGCTGCTGCTGCTGCCCCTGCTGCTGCTGYTGTTGATGTTGTTGTTGTTGTTGCTGTAGATTGTTTGCTTCGCTTGATGATTGCATCATACTGTTGCTCAAAGTATTTCCACCAAAAAATGATGGATCGTTCAACTCTTGAAGAAGAGAGGTTGCAGAAGACTCTGGGGCCGTTTGCATGTGATTTGGCAAAGAAGGTTTGTTAGGTTCCTTCACGGCTGCACTTACCTCATGGCTTTCCACTGCGACGGAATTTGTGTTACTGTTGTTGTTGGYCCCCATAGGCATARTTGAAGCRGCAGTATTATTGTCGTTTATAGAGTACGCACTGCTAGCGGTAATAGGCGAAKCAATGTCATGAAGACTGCTCGGTTGCCCATTCATCAATAATGAAGTATTGCTTAACTGTGCCATTCTTTGTTGCTGGAATTGTTTTTGCAAGATTTGTTCCTGCTCAGTGCGCTCCTTTGCCAATCTCAAGTTTTCTTTCTCTTGCTCTTCCTTTGCTTTTCTTTCCTCCTCCTCTTTTCTTTCCGCTTCTTCTTTGGCTTTCAAATGCATCAAATGTTTTTCGTACATATCTGTCCAATAGTTTCCAGGCGCCATGCTGTTGTTTGCTTGCATAAAGGTCATTTGCTCACTATTTTGAACTTGTATATCGCAAAAACTCTTAAGTTTGTAGTGTTGCAGAGTTTTTTCATACAATTTGTTGATGTTTGTGGTAACAGGTTTAGATTGTGTAATAGGGCTCTTTCTTTGTGCATCGTCTTTTTCCATCAAGGGATCGTTTTGAGCAGACGTATGGGTACTGTCATCTTCAACAATAGTTTCCTTATCGTCGCTGGTTGAAATCCGACCATTTTGAGTAYTTGTTTTCGAGTTTTCTGCAGCCAACTCAGTTTTTGAGTCAGATAAGTTCGCAGTAGGRTTTTTGTCCGGCTCAGGAGACGTTGAGTCAATAGAAAGTGTGGTATCTTTGAATGAATCTTTTGARTTCTCCAAAAAAGCATTTCGCAGTTGCAAAAAAGAATTGTGCAATTCCGATTCCACYTTTTCTAGATATTCGTATTCTTTYTCAAAAACACTGCTGGTGGTGATGGCAGAATAATCAGAAAACGTAGACAGGTTCTCGTCTCCCCGTGATTGTTGGTCGCTGAGCAAAGTAGCAATTTCTTCTTCTTTTTGCTTCAAAGCAGAATTCAAAGATTCGATGGATGGAAGATGTGCTTTCAAAGAGATAGCTTGTATTCTTCGGTTTGGGACGTTATGTAATGTTAGCACATCCATCAGTCTACGGTCCTTTGAAAAGTTTTGCGCTGCACGRCGCTTATAGGGAAATGTTTCTGCTTGGTCTTTGTAAATTCCGGAGAGCGCTCCGGCCCCAGTGCTGAGACACCTTAACCTGTTTGCTTGTAGCTGCTCTCGTTGTCTTTGTTTGCGCAGTTCTTCATGGCTCTGCTGACTTGCCAAGTGAGCTGAGCTGGATCTTCTCCCTCTCAAAGAGCTTCCGCCTCTTCTACGTTTGGGTCCTGCTGGTGGCATTCAGTCGTGTGTGTGTGTGTGTGTGTGTGTGTGTGTGTGTTKTGYTTTGTTTTCTGTTTTTGATTTTTTTTGAAGRGCTATWTGAATCGTCGAGGTGAAGAGRTTATYTTAAAATTGGAMAACTGTTTTCGTTTCAACAAACTACCARAAAACAAACACGGGAACAATCTCGGATTAGTTTTTCGGATGCGCCAGGTTTACAAGTTTATTYAGCTCGGCTTGTTTTARCATATATTTTYAACCCGAAATGTAAACAATGAAAAACATAAACATCTGGAAAACTGAAGCAAAGAACACAAGGTTGTACATGGCGGCGAAGTGTTGAATCGAATAAGTTTAGAAACATAAATAKACTTGCGGTTAAAAWTATTAACTTAGCTCAAACATTTAAAAGTTCATAATTTAGCAAGGATTTGCTTATTTGTATAGTTTTTTTCATTTTTTTTTTGGTTATGCAGTTCAGATAAAACTCCCAATCTCCAAAGCGCTCCCAAAATGCAGTATTACAAGCACGCGTTTGACGTATACTTTGAACCAARCTTCACTGAAGGAGAATTAAATCCCATTTTAAGAGACCRCGTTACATGGAAGAGCACAAAGGACATACCCGAGGCCTTGGGATCAGTGCTGAACAAAGATGGGTTCACTGCACCGAAGTTCTTAGTGGGTAACTCTGATACACTTTCCTCATTAATACTAAGGTCACCATCTTTGGAGCCAGTGATCAAAACTGAGAATTTTGCACGTTATTACGTGACAACGAATTTGAAAGTAACAGATCCATTTGAGACTTTTGAAATAGCAATTRCTGCAGAAACATTAGAGAGCATGAAAAAAGATAACTATGGTAAACTCGACAGGCTTTGTGACAGTTTGCAGCTCGAGTACTTGATTACAGAAAGCACCGAATTGTACCCAAAACTTGACAGCAGGTTGTTGAAAAACAACTCAMAAAGTYATCCAAGCACCAGTGGTCATTACGTTATGAAATTTTTTGGCCTAGRAAGCCAATTGCTTATAGCCCAACCCTGCTTGAACAGTTTGTGCGATGTSTACAAGGGCTTTGCAACCCATTGCCTTGAATTGTGTTCATTTTACGATACTGCGCTGTTTGGTGGGCCTTTATATGCTGATATCACGAAGATTAGTGAGTTTTACAATGTCGAGATATATTTGCCAGAGTTGAAAACKTCTTTTGTGGGAAATGCTCAGAACAAGCCATTGTCCAAAAAATTATTTGTAACAAGCAGTAACAAAGAAAATAGTTTGGTGGTTGTAGACTTATTAGAAAAAAGATTGGAAGCACTYGCAAAACAAAAAAAGTATGTCATGGCGATTCAAAGCACTATGCAAGGGATAAGTGGTGGCAAGCTGTTTTTCATCCAGAAATATTACTCCACAGCCATTGAAAAGCTTATGATCAAGTTTGGATGCTTCATTGATGTGCAGAGTCAAAGCAACTCTGTRATTTTTTACTCTTGCAACAGCGTTCTATTAAAAACAGCGGTCAGAGAATTTTCAAACAATATWTTGAGCAAAGTGTATGAATTCACATTTCAATGTCAAGACACTAGTCAAGACCAAGCAATKGTGGAATTTTTCATGTTTCAAAACGTGGACATAGATGTGTATCACAACTCAGAAAAACATGAGTTTCAAATTATTGGYGCTTTTTTTGAACCTCTGCTGCAAAAAATGGTGCAAACCCCATTATTTGAYCAAATGCATATAAGAAATATTCGATTCCTTTTTGAGCTTTTACCTGAGTTTCAAGATTTTATTACTGGGAAAAAATTTGGTAAACTCAATAAAATYGAAGAAGAATCAAATGCAAGAGTATCATTGTTGTTTGAGCAAACAACTTTGGTGCCTCTTCMAAAAACGAAAAACGACGATTYGAAACATAAYGGTGAGCAAGCTGATGARACCTTGTTTAATATTACAGGAACAATTTATGTTGAAGTTCAAGATGAATCATCATTGGATACTGTAATCAAAGGGGTGCATTTAATGCAGATGGAGGTTCCTTTTGAGAAAAGCATTTTCATCCCAGAGTCATTTCACAAGGCTATCATTGGCAACGGAGGAAAGTTGATTCAAAGCATTATGCGGAGACACAATGTTTTCATTCAATTTTCAAACACACATTGCTATCCACAAAGCAAWTTTTCCTTCATTCGATTTGATAATGTGCTGATCAGATGTCCATATAAAAACCGGAAAACTATTTCCGATGCRGAAAATGAACTRTTTGAATTGGAGACAAAAATCTTGCAAAATATGGAGATTCCCATGTCGATTGATAGAAGAGCAGAGTTTAACGAGARAAGGGATTCAGCGCAGAGTATAAAAAGGGATAACAAAAGTCTGGTGCTATGGAAATTTGATTTGTGCGAATTGGAGTCTATGATGATGGTCATGAATAAGGGGCAGCGAGGCATTCCCAAAATCCAGGATGYAATTGGGAAACTTGAGGAGAAAAACGATGTTTACATTCAGTTTCCAGAGTACGATGAATATAGCTTTGCAACGGAAGCAACCTGGGCTGCCAGCAAACAAAACRACACTGATGACGAACCYGATAAGATCTTGGCAGATGAAAAAGTCGGTGTTATAATMAAGGGTAAAAATGTTGGTCAAGACGTTTTGGAAAAATTGAAAGATGACCAATTGGCTRCAAACTATCTTCCTAAAAAATGTCATTTTAAGCTTGGGGCTGTCGAAAAMTTATCTGAGAGCAAATTTCAATCATGGAAATCTTTGTTGTTYTATGAGTATGGCTGCAACATAAAGTATTTGAAGGACTCAAACAGTTTGACGATATACTATTATGATGCAAAAAATTTGGAGTTTGCAAAGGCATACATACAGCAGGAYYTTTCAGTCTCTCTACAGAAGTARACCTTACTYTGAGCCTTTTCTTCTTCTTCTTCTTCTTCTTCTTCTTCTTCTTTAGAGCTGAGTATGTAACATTTCATTCAAGTATACCAAATCTCTTTCAAACTTTGATATATTAAGCATTTTCAAGGCAAACTGATCTGCTTTGTTGTCTTTTTTTGAATTTTTGTTATCTTTAGTTTTGTGCTCCTTATTGAGCAAATTTGTTGTGTAATTGCATTTAATTTGCAAGTACGAATAGTCACGATAAAGAATATTCCAATATTTCATTTGGTTTTGCAATAGTTTCGAGTCTTTATTGTAGAAAGTCGGTGAGYTTATTTCGTTTGCAGTGGCCTTACCGCTAGATCCATTGCGTGGACTGTTGTGCAATTTAAATTTTTCGTACTGCATATTCAACAAATTTTTCATAATCTGTTTGCATATCAAATCGTCTTCTTTCCCTTTGTACTCGTATGCATTTAAATTGGAGTTGCAATCATTACTAATAGTCGTGATATTATTATTAGTGGTAGTACTGGTGGTACCATCATTTGTGCTACGAGTCAAATCAGTGATCACTGCATCACCACAATTATTCACATTGCAGTGCACCATATTGTATCTAATACCTTTGAGTATAAAGTAATAAGTATTGATCAGTACATTTGCATCAATTTTTTTCTCTTGGTCAGACAATATTTGTGATTCCCCATAGGTACTTCTRRTATCTGTTGCAACATTTTTTCCGTTATGAATGTCATCACTATAATGTGTACATGATGTTTTTGAGGCAATATGAGTATCCAAAACTACACTTTTTTTAAGTGGATAGTTTTCATACCTAAATTTATGCGAGAGATAGTATCTATAATTCAACCGMACCCTATAATCATTTTTCATATTGGTTTTGTTGTAATTTATCAATTTGGTCAATCGTACAAATTGTTTGTAAACATTTAGAAATATTGTTTTATGATGACCATTACTAACATAATATAAGTTACAATCTTTTGTATTTTTGGCCAYTTGTTTCAAYGCTGCTGGRAGAGCATACCTGGTAGACATATGTTATTTTTGGAAAAGTCCAATGGTCATCAGGTGGTGGTTTTTTCTTTGACCTGTATTCAAAAAAACTGTTTAAATGTGTGTGATGAASATTTTGGATTTTCATAATCTTACAAATGGATCATGATTCARGACATCTCGGTCTTTGTGTGCCGAGCATGTGYTTTGTTTGCTTTTTTTTT
>LPNM01000007.1:1502246-1521137 GCA_001747045.1 Hanseniaspora osmophila | reverse complement strand
TTTTTTCTTGATGTGACTAGAAGCTTGCAGGCACTTGCTGTGTACTATCCATGCTGCCGAACAACTGGTGGTGTGGATCATATATCGACTTTGGATGAACAAATTACAATTGGTACGCCCTTTTCTCACGTGACGCACCTTGCATTTTCAAGTTCATCAAAGGCAAACTTATTTAACCAAGAAACAAGGAAAAAAAAAGTTGCTCAACAGGCCCAATCCTTCCGGCAGACCGGACAAACGGTGGAAACTTTGATGCAATTTTGAAAAGAGTGTGGGGAAAAAGATGAGCGGAACGATATAAAAAGAGGGAGATTACAAACACGTCAAGATAAAAACTCCTTTGAGTGAGAATTATCAATAAAGCAAGTCGACTTTTTAACGGACACATATATTACAACAATTATTCTTGCAGCACAGTTCAAAGTAACCGACCAAAATACGCCCAACAAATAATAAGCTATGCCAGTAAAAGACATCATACCGCTAATTGCCAGCATTGATATAGGCACGACCTCGTCGCGGGTTATTTTTTTCAACAAATTAAGCCAAGAAATTGCAAAATACCAGATCGAATATTCTACAACTGCCTCGAGCTCGCAAAGTCCAAAATCCGGAGAAGCCTCAAATCAGCAGGTCAACAATGTTTCAAGTATGAATGAAAAAATCAATGCTGTAGAAGAGCAGATTTTTTCGCAAGAAGGTATCTCAATCAAACCAAACGCACATTTGTGCATCGAAAAGGGGGATTGCGTTCCAACCTTGACGTTCCCACACCAGGGTTGGTGCGAGTGCAACCCAATCAACATTTTGAGCCACATTGTCAAGTGCTTCATCGAATGCTGTAAATCATTGGACTTGATCAACAAATCGCGTCTTTCCAAAAATCTGAAAGCGTATCAAGTGTCGTCGATAGGCATTGCCAACATGAGGGAAACCACTATTGTCTGGAGCAARAAAACCGGATTTCCTGTGTATAAACATGGGATTGTGTGGAACGACACAAGAAACCTTAATTTGATTAATGGCTTGAAAAAAATGGTGTCACTAGAGTTTCAAAAAAAATTCACTGAAAAAACAGGGTTGCCTCTTTTTTCTACATATTTTTCTTGCTCAAAGCTTCGGTGGCTTTTGAACAACGACACTAAAACATTGGATTGCTACAACTCTAATGATTTGATGTTTGGAACGGTTGACAGTTGGATCATTTATAATTTCACCAAACAGAAAAACCACGTCACAGATGTCACCAATGCTTCGAGAACAGGGTTCATGGATTTGCAAACATTTCAATATGATCCTGAATTGCTAAACTTTTGGGGTATTGATAAAGAAAAAATAATTTTACCACAGATTAAGTCTTCCTCTGAACACTACGGTGATTTCCACATACACAATTCTAAAGAGATATCTTCATTTGATATGAAAATCTTGAAAAAATACATTTTGGGGAAACCGATCCAAGGCTGCTTGGGAGACCAAAGTGCTTCTTTATGTGGTAATCTATGTTTTAAACCAGGTGCTGCAAAATGCACATTTGGAACCGGATCCTTTCTTTTGTTTAATACAGGCGTCAAAAAATTAACCTCCCAGCACGGGTTGTTGAGCACTGTAGGGTATTGGTTTCCAAACTTGAAAGAAAACAAAGAGCACTCGGAACCTCATTTTGCCTTGGAAGGTTCCATTGCTGTTGCAGGTTCGTGCGTTCAATGGCTAAGAGACAACTTGAGATTGATACCAAAATCAGAAGATATTGGGCCCTTGGCATCCCAAGTGTCTAATTCTGGAGGAGTAGTTTTCATTCCTGCCTTTAGCGGGTTGTTTGCACCAATCTGGGACAGCGACAGTAGAGGAACCATTTTTGGGTTGACTCAGTACACAAATGCAGCACATATTGCCAGAGCTGCTTTGGAAGGTATATGTTATCAAGTGCGGGCTATTTTGAAAGCAATGACAAAAGACGCCAAACTGGAAGCTCAAAAAAATCCCGAGTTTAACAAAGATATCAGGCAGATGAGCTATGAAAGTGCAAAATTTTCATCGTTGACCGTTGATGGGGGAATGAGCAAAAGCGATGAGTTTTTGCAAATTCAAGCAGATATATTAGGGCCATGCACCAAAGTGAAAAGATCAACCACTTCGGAATGTACAGCTTTTGGCGCCGCARTTGCCGCTAACTTTGCATGCGAAAATAAAGATGAGAGGGTTTTGTGGCAAGATTTGAAAGATGTGAAAAAATGGGTTGTCAACCATGGAGAAGCCCACATAACAACAGAGGACTACTACATGGATGATGACCTGGACGATCCGTTTGTCAAAGTGGAAAACGAGCAAACGGCAATTTTCAAAAGTAAAACATCCACCAGTGAGAGAAGAAGTGGGTGGAAAAGATGGGAATCAGCTATAAGCAAGTCCACTGGTTGGTTGTCAGAGTCCAGATACCAAGTTGRCGCTGACGGTAACGAAATCCACGATGATACCTATGAAGACGAATTGTAACTGGGACGTTAGAGGAAACAATTGGTGACCTACTTATTTGCCTAGACACAAAATTTGTGTCGTATCATATTTCTTCGTATTATATATTCTGAATTTTTTTTATTTATAGTTGATGTTTTCTGTGACATTTTTGTACATCCTTACATCTTTTGAAAAACACGATTGCGAGCCATTATTTAAAAAAGTTTTTTTCATAAAAATATCATATGACTTTTATAAAAGCAGGACTGTCGTTTTTCCTAATGCGGAAAACAACGTGAAACACTAATACATCTTGTAAAAATCAAAGAAACAGAGGAAAAAAAAAGAAATGACAAAAAAAAAAAAAAACTGCGAAAAGATTTTGCAGCACGATGATTCTGTTCTTCTTTCCATATAAAAGTCATCATTACTTTTTAGACCATACATGCTGAACATAGAAATCATCTTTATATATCATATAATTTTAATCATAAAAAAGCAGAAAAAAAAAACCAACTCTACTAATTTATTCATAATGGCTCCAGGTAAAAAAGTTGCTCCAGCTCCACTAGCTGTCAGAGGTAAAAAAGAAACCAAAAAATCCAACCCATTGACCAAATCTACCCCAAGAAACTTTGGTATTGGTCAAAGCGTCCAACCAAAAAGAAACTTGTCCAGATACGTCAAATGGCCAGAATACGTTAGAGTCCAAAGACAAAAAAAAATCTTGTCTTTGAGATTGAAAGTTCCTCCAGCTATTGCTCAATTCCAACACACTTTGGACAGAAACACTGCTGCTGAAACTTTGAAATTGTTCAACAAATACAGACCAGAAACTGCTGCTGAAAAGAAAGAAAGATTGACCAAAGAAGCCGCTGCTATTGCTGAAGGTAAAACCAGACAAGAAGCTTCTCCAAAACCATACGTTGTCAAATATGGTTTGAACCACGTTGTTTCTTTGATTGAAAACAAAAAAGCTAAATTGGTTTTGATTGCTAACGATGTCGACCCAGTTGAATTGGTTGTTTTCTTGCCAGCTTTGTGTAAAAAAATGGGTATTCCATACGCTGTTATCAAAGGTAAAGCTAGATTGGGTACATTGGTTAACCAAAAAACTTCTGCCGTTGCTGCTTTGACCGAAGTCAGAGAAGAAGACGAAGCTGCTTTGTCTAAATTGGTTTCTACCATCAACTCCAACTTTATCGAAAAATACGATGAAAACAAAAAACACTGGGGTGGTGGTTTGGTTGGTCAAAAAGCTGAACAAAAAAGAGCTAAAAAAGTCCAAAAAGCTGCTTCCGTTGGTGTTGTCATTGACGCTTAAACATTTTAATATTTTTTGAACATTTTCCTTTCCAAAAATTTTATCATTTGTTTTTGCATTAATTAGCATCCCCACCATAACTAACTTTTCTACTTTTTTTTTTGTTGTTGGTTGAATTGTATGAGGTATAATTCAAAATTGTTGCTGCTCATGAAATTATTATTGTTGGGTTTAAATGAGTTTCTTTAATCCTAAAGGAATTCATCGCTTGGGTTGAAAAGGAAGAATGAATAACTGAGATGTGTTTTGTGTAAATATGTTGAAGGTTGATATGGTTTTTCATGGCGAAATCTGTTATAGGAAGTTTTATATTGATTTTCCTTCTGTTGAAGCAGATTTTGTTGAATAACTACTATAGTATCAATTTACAGTATTGACGTTGCATGTTGTTGAAGATGTTATCATTTGTTGATCTTTTTAATTATTCCAAGAATTTTTTTTTTATATGTATTCGCAATATATTTAGGAACTTTAAACTATGATTTGATCACAAGGGAATAGACGTGTACATTATTTAGGTTTAACAATTGATTTGTTATGAAATGAATACAAATTAGAAAAAAAAAAAAAAATATGAAAATTAATTGAAGGTGTCATTATTAAGAATATGACATCAAGATGGCTCTTTGCACTTTGCCAGTGTGCATCTTACTTGTTGTTTACGTTTTTTATTTCTCTTGCATTTTGTAAACTACACTTGCTGTATGACCTGCTACTTTGACAGTTTGTAGAAAACTAAGTTTAGTTTCCAAATTATCAATTTGGCAGCCTTTCTGTAATGCTATGTGATATAAAACCTTCTCTGATTGTAGTTTTGAAAAGAAATAAAGAAAAATCTGAAGCACAAATTATCAATGCTCACGTGRAAAGTATATATATGTTTTATTTTCAATATTTTGGTACAACCAAGTTAACAAACCCAAACTGTCAAAGTAGATGTTGAATAATAAACAAAAAGTTCAAGATTAAGAACAATCTAATAAGATCATTGATTTGTTCAATTTCTATCAATTATCATACCTATATATAATTAAATAACTTTTTTTTTTTTTTCTTTTCCTAATTATAACATAATTTTTCTTTTTCTTTTCACGCTGAGAGCTACACAGCTTCTACTCCACTGTTCAATTGGTTGGTGATGGGTTGTTCCTCGTCTATCAAAAGCAAATCACTTTTGTATAGTTTGCACCATTTTTGCACAATCAAACCGTCATCCAAAACGTCGATTTCAGGGAAAAGAATGTATCCACAGATTTTCGGGGACATAATGAATTTGCCAACCCAATATAGAAAACACAACCCGATGATAACCAATGATGACACGTAGTATGCGGGGAATCCCTGCAAGGAGTTTGTTGGAGCCGAGTCGGTTGAAAAAATTGGCGAGAGCAACAAGTACAAGGACAACACGACGAGCAGGACGTTGCCCACAAGTGAGGATTTGATTTCTGGGATCCGTGTCGGGTTTTTTCTTTTGTACACGTACAACGCAATGGTCACTAAAAGCAGGATCAGCTGGTTCGAGTAACCTTCCATGGAGACCAAGTAGTTGTATGCGTTGCTGTCACCAGCGGTCAAAACCAACCAAAACGCGCTAATGGTGGCGGCCAAYAGTGTGGAGCACAGTGGTGCATTTGTAGGCCAGTTTTTCACAAAAATGTTGGAAAAAGGCAAGTATGCGTGTCTGAAAATTTCCTGGTTCATTCTGCCGATCCCAAAAACCACGACAAACATGTTGGACAAAGAGGAGATGGCGATGGTAAATGTGATGAATTTCCCACCGATAACGTCTCCATAAACTTTTTTAAAAAAAATTGCACCCAACAATGACCCTGATTTTGCAATTTCTTGAAAGCTTAAAACTTTGACATACGCAGCAACCATCAAACTATAGCAAAGAAAGGAAATAAGCAAAGAAACGGTGCCTGCGATTTTCAATGTTCTTGTTGGGTTGATGATTTCTGAAGTGACGTTGTGAACACTGCTCCACCCGGCAAAACAAAAGAAAGCCTGGATGAATGCAGCAGTGATGGTGGACGCGGTCACCATGTGGGAACCCTCTGGGAACTGAGTCAACGGTGGAAGTTGCAAATCGCGGGACAATTGCAAAACGGATGGGAAAAACAAAACAAGGATTGAAGTGATGCACAAGATGGCAATAATAACCAATTTCAATCCTCCCAACAAATTTTGAATGTAGATCCCGTGTTTCACAGACAGTCCGTGAACAAGGGCCACTACAAACACAGCAATGCACCCGACATAATTGGCCMAGTAATCGTTTTGGATGTTGAAGATGGCCAAAAAATATTGACCAAAGACAATTGATGTGGTGATGACAAATCCGGTGAAAACGGTGTAGGTACCGAACACGACACTTGTCATGAATCTTGGTTTGTCAAACGCTTTTTCAAGAAAATTTTTCGTTCCACCGCTTTTCGGTATCAATGACCCAAATTCCAAATAAAGAAACAATCCGCAAACAGCCAAAACGGCAGCCAAAAACCAAACGGTGAAATATATCAGCAAGTTCCCACCACTGTTTACATAYACTGCACTCGAGGCAAAAATCCCGGACCCAATGATTCGCGACACAAACAACACCACCGTGCTAAACACACCCAAATGTCTTCCTTGAGGCACCTCCACAACGTGTTCTAAATCACTAATCGAACTGAACGACCCGTACCGCACACTGGTGGTTTCGCTGTCGTTTTCGCCGTGCATGACGTATGTGGATTTTTTCCCCTCACCAAGGGTCGAGGCAATGGTGCTGGTGTCTTTGTAGGATAGTGATGCCGATGACCCATTATTGTTTTTTGTTGGTAATAATTGTTGTAACTGGAATTTCCCCCAATTGCTGTCAGACATTTTTTTTTTTTTTTGTAGCTTGGTTTGATATATAATTTTTTMCYTTTTTAGTTTTTGTCTTACAAAGTGATTGGTGTAATGAGAAGATATATCAGGAAGGTTGCTTTTTATATCAAAGACCTCGCCTGTTATATCAGAAATCTCACCTGTTATATCAGAAACCTCGCCTCTTATATCACAAACCTTGCTTCTTATATCTATAAAGATATAATACTTATTGTCATCGCAGATACCATCAACTCAATAAATCATCACATCTTATCAGCACACACATTAGGTTCAAATCTTAATTTTTTTTAAAGGATATTCTTCTCGAAGTCAAAAATATAGTGGGAAAACCCGGTACGATTACGTAGGAAGATAGATTGTATGAATATCATGATTAATTAGTAATTTTTTTTTCCTCAATAAAAAGTGATTCGGAGTAAGATGGAATAATCACGATGATGATCTGCATGGAACATAGGAAACACAAAATACTTTTTTTGAAAAAAAAAAACACACTAAAAAAAATAGCCAGAATGCAGAAAAAAAAAAGGGCGCAATGAAATAAAAGAACAGAATTGATGGGAAGTCTAATATAAGCTGGTACTGTCACAAAGACTCACCACAATCACACACCAAAGCAAAACTGTGTATTGCTTCTTTTGTCATTCAGTTCTTTCTTTGTAGATTCAGATGCAGAAAGAGATATATGTATATTTAAGTATATGTATACAAAAAAACTGTGTTAAAATTTTTTTTTTTTTCTGCTGCTTGTCTCAAATGGTTGCACAATTCAAGAAAATGTGCGGGCAACAGTAAATATTAACTATGTAATAGAGTCACAATAGTGCATGTGACCCCAAGGTAAAGTTAAAATATGGTTCCTTGTTTATTCTTATGGATGCATGTAATTGATAAGGGCTTTTTCTTAGGCCTATGAAACACTTGTTGTTTTTGTGTCAGATAGAGATTAACAAATCTTTCGGAAGTGACAGCCAGATAACAAGTTTTTAAGATAACAAAAATGAGCCATAGTCCTGGGTGTAGCTTGTAAAGAAGRTGGGTCTCATCACTGTTATTATCTTGAAGCAGACGACAAAAAAAGGGTTAATTGACATCAACTGTTGTTCTTGCARAGTTTGCAATGATAAGTGCTTATCAATTGTCGGAATTATAATAGTGGATTGATAAGAATAAAAGTTTTGTAAGAGAGGTATCTCTGGAGATCCATCGGCTTTTTTGTTATGCCGCGAAACCAGATGTAAGTATGTGTCAAAAAAAAAAACTAAGACTAAAGTGGGTATAATAGATATATACTTTGAGTACAGTTTCAAAAAACAACACACAAGTCTCGGCATCTTGTACTTTTGTTGATTTGAAGTTACCGACAAGTGAAATAGAAACATATTGTAGATAAGAATYCTACATAGATTYTTAATAAATTTCTATAATCACTCGCCAATATACAAAAGTATAGATAACAAAGAAAGAGAATAACTCAACAAAAACAAATAATAATGATGACAATAATATTAATGATAGTAATAATAATAATAATAATAATAATATTAATAAYATTAATAATATTAATAATGATAATAGTAATAAGTGTACAGAATATCTTAAAATGCATCATCTATAAACAAACAAAAAAATACACATAGATTGAGAAAAAAAATGCTCAACTTCTTATATCCATTTTTCTCTATTTTTCAAACATTCAATTTTTTCACAAAAGATTCTTTTGCTAATTGAATCAATGTTTCCAATTCTCCACTATCCTCACACATGGAGTAAAAAATAGATTCTTTGTTCAACAATAAAGAGTATGGATGATCATATTCTTTCACTTCACCAGCATCCATAACCAAAATACGATCATAATCAATAATGGATCTCAATCTATGAGCAATAGTCAAAATGGTGGAGTTACTAAACTCTTCTCTAATAGTTTCTTGGATCTTGGCATCGGAATTGTAATCAATGGATGCAGTGGCTTCATCAAGAAGCATCACTTTTGGAGATCTCAACAAAGCTCTGGCCAAACAAACCAATTGTCTTTGACCTTGCGAAATATTGRACCCACCTTCAGAAATCTTGTTGCTCAAATCCAAAAATTTGTTCACATTGTCGTTGATGTCTTCTCCTTCTTCTTCTGCTTCTCTTTCGCCAGAGTTTGCAACAACGTCATTATCAATATTATTTAATAAACTTGCTGGATAAACAAAATTGTTTTTCTTTAAAATGTCCAACTCTTGCGCATCAATCAAATTGACTCTTCTCAAAGACTCAAAAATTTCCTCAGAATTGTATTCATCGTATGGATCCAAATTGGTTTTGATTGTTCCTGTAAACAAAGTTGGATCTTGAGGAATAATAGTAATGGACTGTCTCAATTTTTTCAATGGAATGCTGGTGATATCGACACCATCAATCTTGATAAACCCGGTTTCTGGATCCAAAAATCTAAACAAAGCTGTAATAATAGTGGATTTACCAGCACCAGTTCTACCAACAATCCCAACTTTGGAATTACTTTCAACAGTAAATGTAACGTTTTTAATCACTCTTGGTAAATTACTGGCATATCTCAATGATAAATCATGAACTTCAATGTTACCCTTTTCAGGCCATTCTTTAGGTGGAATGTAACCATCTTTATTCAAAGGTTCTTCATCAATGTCAGTGTATTCTTTCAATCTTTCAACAGAATTCATTGCCATTTCCACATTTGAATACATTCTGAC
The DNA here is from genome assembly GCA_001747045.1 of Hanseniaspora osmophila. NCBI lineage: Eukaryota > Fungi > Ascomycota > Saccharomycetes > Saccharomycodales > Saccharomycodaceae > Hanseniaspora > Hanseniaspora osmophila. The sequence goes on along the minus strand of LPNM01000007.1, from coordinate 1,511,753 downwards.
CAACCAAAGAGCACTTTCAGCAAAGGAAATGGCATAAGTCAAAGAAATACCAGCCAACCCTGCATCAATAGAATCGATTTGAACCAAAATTGAAATACCAGAAAACAAAATGACCAAAGCCCCAATCAAATCAATTCTAAAAGCCAACCATCTGTTGGCAACCCACATGTAGAAAAATGGCTTGTTGTTTTCATCAATTTTATCCAAATTTTCTTGCATAAATCTTCTTTCATCACCATAAGCTCTAATTGTACTAACACCAACCAAAGTTTCGGAAAAATGTTGATGAATTGGAGATCTAGTAATACTTTCAAATCTTTTCAATTCTCTAGATCCACAAATATAAAAGTAACCCAACAAATAATACATGAAACAAACAATGAATGCCCCAAATAAGAAACTTGGTGTAATAAACGCAAYCAAAATGATAGTGGAAACACATTGAACCAAAGAAATAAAAGAACTTTCCATAAATGGAGTCAAATCTTGATCAACAGTTTCAATATCTTTTGAAAATCTATTCATAATTCTACCAATAGGTGTGGAATCAAAAAATCTCAATTTGGCATACATAACGTTTCCCAAAACAATGTTAAACATTTTTCTAGCAGCATTGATACCGGCAATAAAAGAAATAATTGTTTTTGATGCAGAAATAAACGCAGCCAAACAACCAATACCAAAATAAATCAACAAATAGTATTTGGTTGAGTGCCCAGTGGTTTCCGAGATGGAAATGGCATTTGATGAGCTGTTCATCATTGTTTTGGAAACAATATCGTCATTTGACAAAAAAGAGGACAAACTTGCAGAAGAATCGTAAGTRACTTTTAAAGGCATTAAGAACGAGGAGTAGTAAGCACCGGACATTGTACTGAATTTGTTGATGATTTCAGCAACAAAATTATGTGCAGCCCAGTATCTGACCCACCAGGATTGGATGATATTAGACAAGTTTGCAATAACGAAAACRAACACCAAAAACAAAATGATTTTCAACCCACCAAAAACAACAGCATACCATTTGTAAACATCAATAGAAACAACACCATCAGATTTGGTTTCTTCTTCAATCAATTTACCCAAYTCTTTTTTAGCTTTGTCGTCTATTTTTGGACCATTTTTGTGTTCCCCATTTTCTAGATCATTGTTATCAGTGTTGGCCAAAGTGGAYAAATCAACACCTTTTTTCTCTTTTTTGTGTTTGTCATCCAAATTTTTACCACTAGTGGCAACAGTAGCAGTTGCATTAGCTACAGCGTTTTTAGCAGCCAAATTGATCGATGAAGTTGTTTTGGTCAAAATACTTGTTTTGATAAATTCATCGTTACCCAAAGCACCATTTCTAAGTAGTTCCAAAGGTTCACCTTGATCTTTGACTTTCCCGTTTTCCAAAATAACAACCCATTCTGCGTTTTTCAATGTCAAAGCAATGTTATGGGAAACCAAAACACAGGTTCTGTTTTCCATCAATGGACCGGTGATACAGTTTTCGTAAATCCACAAAGCAGTGTGAGAGTCAACAGCACTCAAACAATCATCCAAAAGCAAATGTTTYGAAGTGGAATACAAAGCTCTTGCAAGGGAAACTCTTTGTTTTTGGCCCCCAGATAAAGTGATACCCTTTTCACCAATTTCTGTTAAATCACCTGCAGCCAAAATTTCAAAATCTCTTTTCAAACCACAAGCTTCAATGACTTGTTGGTATCTAATTGGATGGAATTCAGAGTTGAACAAAATGTTGTTTTTCACCGTATCGTTTAATAACCATGCAGCTTGAGAACAATAAGCAATAGAGTTTGTCAACCCGTTTTTGGAATCAATGATCAAATCTTGTTTTGGATCCAAGTTTGGAACATAGATTTTTCCATCCACCAAATCCATTTCTCCTAGCAAACCCATTAGTAGAGATGTTTTCCCAGAACCTGTTGATCCAATGACAACATTTAATTTGCCCAATTTGAAATCAATGTTTAATTTCGATAATTTGAAATCGTTGTTTGCGGCATCCCAAGAAATGGTTGCATTATCAAAACCCAATTTATCTTGTGAAACAGTCAATTGTTGGTATTTTTGTGTTTCTTCTTCATTCAAGAATTTTTGAATTCTTCTTAAGGAAACTGCAGATTGAATAACAAATGACACCATATCTGATAATTGATCTAATGGATTTCTTAACAAGGCAAATAGAGACAAGGCTGTGAAAGCAATTGGAGTGGTCAAAACTTCTTTTTGCACGTAAATGTAGTAAGCAAATGAAATGGAAGTGACAATGGATGGGGTGATGTACCAAACCAATCCACCAAGAGCCCAAACAACAGATCTTTTGATCAACATTTGTAATTCTTGTTCTCTAACGTCTTGGATCTCTTTGATAAAATTTTCTTCCCAAGAAAARAATTTAATGATTCTAATACTTTGTAAAGTTTCATTTATTTTTTGTATTCTTTTGTCCGTTATACCAAGAGACTTTTCTTGATATRTACCTAGCAATGTTGCTAATTTGAAATTGATTGGTAACATAACAACAATCAAAACAGCACCAACAATTGCAGCCATTCCAATCAATCTGTATAAAAGAACCAAAGCCACAATGGTCATGACAATTGCAGCAACAAACCCATGCAAGTAAGCACAGATTTCACTGACTTTGAAAGCATCAACAGACATCAAGTTGATGATGGCTCCCAAATTGGCACTTTCTTCAATTGTTTCTTCGTCCGCATCAATATCAATGGCATCGTTGATGGCTTGAGGGTCTGTCCATTCTCCGTTGTTGATGATTTCTTGTGCAACCATGTCTGCAGCTAACAATTGAGCTTCTTCTTGTTCATGCTGTTGTTGCTGTTGTTGTTCTTTAGATGAATTTGTTGATTTTCCAAGTTTCAATTTTTCTTCTTCTTCTTCATTTTCCTTTGTTGGAGAAGTGGAAGAATTTGAAATTTTTCTTCTCAAAGCTTTTGTATAAATTTCACTTATAATGATAGATCTCATTCTAATACAAACTCTTCTACCAAAAAATAAAGCTTGACCAGAGAAAATAGCAGCCAACATTTTACAAGCAAACATTGAAAAAACATAAAACCAAGCAACATTTTTTGGAGTTGATTTTTGATCACTAACGTATTCCAAAATTCTTTGTAATAAAACTGTTGGCATAAAAGAAATGATACTATCAAACATTGCCCAAAAACCTTGTAATAACAAATATTTGGAAAAAAATAAAATCAAATATTTAGAAAATTTTTTTTCATTTTTGTAAAAATTTTTAAAATTTTTTAAAACATTTAAAGAATGATCTTCTTTTGAAAGACTCCAAACATCTTTCATTTCAATAGTTTTCAAATGACTTAACCAAACAAATTTATCGAAAAATGACCATGAAATAAATTGTAAAATAGAAGTTTTAGGTTCTGGAGATGGAATACAATAATAACCATCAACATTCATTTTGGAATCTCCAGTTTCATATAAAACTGGTAATTCATTTTTGATTGGAGATGTTGCTAAAAGAATCAATAATAATGTTGTTATTACAAATTGCAAATTGTAATAAATAAAAACAATTTTGGAATATTGTAAATGATGAATCAATCCACTTCTAAATGGTAAAATGGAACCAATAAATAACCACAAATAAGTAACAAAACTTGCAGTCCATAATCTTGYTTTGTTGATCAATTCATTTCTATTGGTGAAATTCCAAAATAATCTAATTGTAACATTGACAAATAATAAAGTGAAAAGAATACAATTAATTTGTGTAACTTTTAAGGGGAAATCTGCAATTTTATTTGAATATCTATTCAAAATCATCAAATGATAAACAAATTGAAATGCAACTAAGATCCATTCTAAAATCAATCTTGAATATTCTTTAAAATCTCTTTTAAAAATAACTTCTTTATGGTTTTTATGATCCATATTTAATTTAAAAATAGAAAAATGTTGATCTCTTAAAGTTTGTTTTTTGGTATTATTTTTTAAATTGTTTAAAAGTGGTGAGTTTTCATCTTCATTTGAAGTTCCATTAATGTCATTTTTATTTTGATTATTATTATTATTATGATTATTATTAKKATTATGATTATTATSATTATTATGATTATTAGGAGTATTGATTTGTTSAATTTTTTTCAAATCATGTTTTTTCTTCAAATAATATACAATTTTATAAGTCAGAAACAAAACATTGAATAAAATCAAAACAATTGGTAAATAATAATGTAAATCAATGATTCTACCACAATCAGTTAAATCATCAAAATTCCAAAATCCACTTTTCAAATTACAACGACCCAAATGTCGAGGAATGTGTCCATCAGTACCGTTTTGGGGATTTCCAATAGTAGAATTGTGGTTTTTATAAAGAAAAGTATCCAGATCCAGACTATTCTGCTCTTGATTATTCGATATCAGAGGATTGTCCATGTTCCACCACTATAACTAATTAATAAATTCTTTTTTTCTATGGTTTTAGGACCTATTTTATTYTTTTATTKTTGGAAACTAATAACTCATCAAGATTCAAAGATATGATGATAACAGTGGGAACCGTTAACCTGGAAAAAGCCAAGAGATTAAATATATATRAGTCAAATGAAAGTAAATATAAAGTTTATAACATTATTATTATTATTATTATTATTATTATTATTATTATTATTAKTATTATTATYATTATTTTATTCTTATCATCATTGCCACTTCACATCCTTATATATATATATATAGTATAGTGCATCTATGTATCAATAATATTTGTATCAATACGTATATTAACAAGCAAGACAGTAATATTAGTAGTGGAAACTGTTTTTTTTTTTTATTTTATTTTTTATTTTATTGTATATAATGGATTTTCACTTAATTTACACATTACTTTTTTTTTTCCTTTCTATTGGGTGTTTGTATTTGTATTTGTATTTGTATTTCGGTTTTTTTCGGTTTCTTATTTTTCTTTGTATGTGCGTATCTCAGTATGTATTTCTGTCTGTATGTATTTCTGTCTGTATGTATTTCTGTCTGTATGTATTTCTGTCTGTATGTATTTCTGTCTGTATGTATTTCTGTCTGTATGTATTTCTGTCTGTATGTATCTCTGTATCTCTGCCTGTATCTATCTCTGCCTGTATCTATCTATGATAATTGTACACACTCTAAATTAATAAATGTGTCATACTTTTACAGCCATATAMTATTAATTATAAGGTAAAACTCAGTAGATAATTAGTTTAGTTAGTGAAAACAAAGATTAAGAAAAAGAGTGAAATAAAATAAAAAAAGTAATTATCTAAAAAAGTGTAATAACTATTACAACTTGAGTATTATTGTATAATTATCGTATGTAATTTCTTATCTTTGAACATTTCTTGTCTTGTTACTATTGTTTCTATTACTATTGTTCAAGTATTGTTCCTAGTACTAATCACTATTACTATTATCATCATCATCATCATCATAATCTCATACGTTACTTTATCAGAATACTTGGTTTATTACTTTCAAAGACACAATTCTTATTATGACATATGAATAAAATTCAATCAAAATTCAATAATTATTAAATCTATTCAACGATATTATTATATCGATAAACACAATTGCACTATAAAGATGCAATCCAAGAGAGAGTGAAAAGAAGTGTTGTTTTTCAGTGTTAATTTGCAATTGATCGGTTAACAAAAATAAAACAGACACAGACACAGACACAGACAGACAGACAGACAGACAGACAGACAGACAGACAGACAGACACCTCTGCTATAAGTACAGGAAAACTTCTCTTAAAGAAACATTACTGAATTGGTTGACGTAAAACTTCGTAAATACATTTACATGAACAGGCAATAAAAAGAAAAAAAGCTAAAAGCTTGGTTCTTTTTCGATCTTCATACTTTCTTTCCATTTTTTGACACATTTTCTTGCAAACTTATTTTATTAATAACAAATAATAACATCAAATTGCTTAGTGATTTTCAGACATTTTATTGCTAAACAAAAAGTATATTAATGCCGTTCTGGTAGATGACCAATATATCAAAATAAAATAAAATTAAACTATTATTATAAACTTGAAATCATTCCATCTATAATCACTATCCATCGTATAAATTGTAGTGCCTTAATATTTACATTGTTGTTACGACTGGGTAAGAGCCTACTACTACTACTACTACTACTACTACTACTACTACTACTACTACTACTACTACTACTACTACTACTACTACTACTACTACCACTACTAGTAACAAATTTATAGATACAGCAATTTATCAATTTAATACAAACTTTCAAATATATATATATTCACTTGCTTTGCAAYAACTCACTTTGTTCTTATTATAAAAAAATTATAAAAAGTTTTTATGTACAAAAACATTAGTGTATCTATTTGTTTATTCATATATATATATAAAAAAAGGGGAGAAAGAATAGAGTGGAAAAAAGTGAATTTATTCATTGGTGGTAACAGATTCTGATTCAACTTCACCATTGGCAACCTCTTGTCCTTCTTCTTCTTCTTCTTCTTCTTCTTCTTCTTTTTCCTCAGGTTTGCTGTAAACTGGTTTTTCCATTGCAATATCAACAATCAATGGTCTATCTTTGAAATGCACACCGTTAAAATTGCCAATTTTCTCTTCAATAGAAGATTTTTTCCCCTCTTCAACAGGTGGAGCATCAGAACTCAAACTAGGAAACTTCACAAAGGCCATCCCTCTGTTGGCATACTTGTTGTACACAATCTTGTTTGTTCTCAAATCTTTCATTTTTCTCAATGGCATCACAATGTTTTCCACATCGGTATCAAAAAACTCTGCCAACTCTTCTCTAGTAGTTCTAAACGGAATGTTTCTTACAAACAASGTGTCTTGCGATTTTGCACGCGATTCACGATGTTCATCCACCGTGCTAGGTTCACTTCCATCAGGAGATCTCCGACGCGAAGAAACCATCACAAAATTGCTGGCCCCTCCTCTACCACCTCTGCCACCCCTGTGGTTTCCTCTACCATTGCCTCTGCCCCTGTAATTGCCTCTTCCATTGCCTCTATGAGATCCTCTTTGGAATTCGTGTTCAGATAAATCTTTATCGGTTTCAGTTGAAGATGGCGCGTCAACAGGATTGGTGCTGTTAGTGGCAGTATTAGTTTTGCTTATTGTTTCAGATACAGTAGTTTCCACTGGTTTGGTGTTTTCAGGTACGGTAGTTTCAGACATTTTTTCAATATTCTATAAGGGGTTTTTTTAAATTTTTTTCTTTTCTGTTATTTTTTTTTTTTGATTTTTTTAATAAACTGAGGTTGTTTTASTCTCACAGTTGGGTGTTTCATATCTCTTTACTTCAACTCGGAAGTAACACCTAAATGYAAATATATTTTCAACAAKTACAATTCATTAGTCAAACAAAAGTTTTAAAATTAAACAGTTATTTTTGGTGTTGATTGATTGTACTTGAGTTTTTAATTTTTTTTTCTTTTCTCCTCCTCACGATAAATTAACTGAATCTTTTTTTTTTKCCCCCAACACCCTCCCCCCCCCCCCAATTCCWTTGCCCTTTCCTTTCCCTTCCCTTTTTCGGTCTCGGACGTTTGTGTTTGGGTGACTTTGACGTTTAACACGACTCAAACTAAAGACCGAGTTCGGACTCTATCGTTCTTAAATCAAGAATAAAAATATATTTATAAGCGCCTACTGCTTGCAATTAGTTAAAACCGTCTATTACATTTGTTTTTTACCTTGCTATTATATATATATACATACAAAACAAACCAAAAAAAAAAAAGAAAAAAAACAGTAAGAATGTGTTTGATCACACTTACTCGTTGTTCATACTGGCTTCCCTTTCCAATCTCTCTTCGATCTCTCTCAATTCCTGCTCTCTTTTCAAAAGTTCCTGTCTTTTCAACTGCAGCTCCTGTTGCACTCTTTCTTCAAAAGCTTTTAACCTTTCTTCCTCAAGCTTGATCTGTTCCTCTTTTGCTAAATAATTATCTCCTGCAGCAGCCACATGATTGGTTTCGGATTCGTTTGAATATTCGTGGGGTTTGTCACCTTGAGTGTCCGTTGCCGCGTTGGAGGAAGAAACAGAAGTTGACGCAACAGTAGCTGTATTATGAGCATCAACAGACCGCGACCCTGAATAGTAGTTGTTGCTATTGTTGTTGTTTGATTTAGTATGACTATTCCCAGATAGCGTTTCTGTTCTGTAGTTTTCGTACAAAATTTGGTGTGTGTGTTCTTTCAAATCGTTTAAATGAGAGATCAACAATGTGTTTCTCAAAACAACAAAATCTGAAACATTGGCGTCCTCCACATCAATGATTCCCCATGGGTACTTTCTTGCTCTTATTTGTTCGCCATTGGCCCCAGTGTACAGTTCATTAGATCCAATGACTGAAAATGGCAACAAAGATTTTAAATACAAATTAGTTTCGTAATCTTCTTCGCTGATTTCATCTTCATTAACGTTATCCAAGAAATTGAAAATCGGCAAATTGTAATAATTGATATCATCAATGATCATTTTTTTGTTCAATTTCAATTCTTCCACTGTTAAAGAATCGGATTTACTAATAACAGGAAGGATATTACATAAATCACCAATTTTTTGCATAAACAAAATATCAAACTCTTTTAACCCATGTCCCGTAGGCTCAATAAAATAAAGCAACACATGCACTCTTCCATCTTTAAATCTCGGGTTTCTCTTCACCCTGCTTTCCTCAAGTAAAATCTCGTCGTACTGATGCTTGATGTAATCGCTGATGATATCAAAATTGTTGGTGTTATCTATCGAACTACCAAATCCAGGRGTATCAATGATATTCAATTGGATTTTGACACCTTCGTCGTCTTCCAGCTCCACCATTTCGTGTCTCAAATCCACAGGAACCTGTGCTTGGATCTCGTTTCCGGCTGAAAGGTACTTGCTGTTYTGTTTAAGAGATGCTCCACTGCATTCAACAACGTTCTGTCCACACAGTGTGTTAATAAACGTGCTTCTTCCACTTCCACTAGGTCCAATTACCATGATGGTAAAATTGATCCCTCTCTTCAATTGCTTTCTTTTTCTCAAATTGGCCGAAGCTTCAATAATTCCGTTCATTAAATGTGTTTTGCTTTTYGATCTGTGCTACAAAATGTTTATTTCAAAACCTTTTTGATCCTTGATTCCGTTTTATTCACAGTTCGTTTTTCACTGCTATGTGTTTTTCACTGCTATGTGTTTTTCACTGCTATGTGTTTTTCACTGCTATGTGTTTTTCACAGTAATAACAATTCACTAGATTGTAATGTTGGAATAAGAATATCGTTCCATCAACAAAATAGCTGAATAATTAAATTGAATGCTCTAAACTATAAATATCATTCATACATATAAATAGGACCTATATTCGTGTTTTTATTATTTATTATGTGTTTACTTAATGTGCGAACTGTGCAAGCTGGAAAAAAAAAAAAAACACACACACACAGAGAACTTACGGAGAAAAACTTGTAA
>LPNM01000007.1:1456994-1472885 GCA_001747045.1 Hanseniaspora osmophila | reverse complement strand
TTTTCCCAAAGTAAATCTGCGTATTCCATTTCCAGCTGGAAATCGTTTCTCAAAGGCTGAGCCCAAGAATCCATCAAAAGCTTGCTTGTCAAGTCAAGTCTATGCGCCTGTTTAGATAAACGCGACATATCAAAGTACATATTGAAAAAGCTATCATTATAAGCTTTGATGTGTTTTGCAAAGGAATTTCTGACACACATGATTTCAAATTTAGAACTAAACGAATCACCCACATAAGCGAGTCTTTTGTTTAAAAACTTTAAAACTGCATCAATGCTGGTTTCTTCAGAGSTACWCATTATTTGTACAATGCACGCGTAATGAGTACCTCTGAAGAAACCAGCATTGATGCAGTTTTAAAGTTTTTAAACAAAAGACTCGCTTATGTGGGTGATTCGTTTAGTTCTAAATTTGAAATCATGTGTGTCAGAAATTCCTTTGCAAAACACATCAAAGCTTATAATGATAGCTTTTTCAATATGTACTTTGATATGTCGCGTTTATCTAAACAGGCGCATAGACTTGACTTGACAAGCAAGCTTTTGATGGATTCTTGGGCTCAGCCTTTGAGAAACGATTTCCAGCTGGAAATGGAATACGCAGATTTACTTTGGGAAAAAAATGAAAAGGAAAAAGCCTTGAAAATGGTTGGTGAAATATACCGAAATATGAAAGCTGATAGCACTAAAGCTGGAAATCATGAAGAAGCTGCTGTTCTTTTGAAGTATGCACAATGGTGTGATGCTTCGAATAGCTCGACGCCAAGTGAGCTTATCACTAGTTATAAAAAAGTGTGTGACCTAGATCCCCAATGGGCTGAGTCTTACTTTCAGCTAGGGATTTTCTATAGCAAGTATTTGGGGAAAAAAGTTGCAGATGAGAAAGACTCTAAAAGCTACGTTTTGAAAAAAGAAAGTGTAAAGTACTTRTTGTTGTCATTGAAAGTCAGTACAATTCATGTAAGAGAGGCACTACCGAAGGTTGTAACTTATTGGTTAGATACCGCTGACTCGCTCAGAACCTCTCGAGATTTAGAGCTTCGAGCGATTGTCAAAGAAATGTGCACAATCATTGACAAAGCAATGAGTGAGTGCCCTGTGAACATGTGGTACACTGTTTTGGTTCAATTTATTTCCAGAATTCTTCATTCTCATGGGGAATCTGCGAAAAGAATCCAAAAAATTGTCGTTTTACTTGCACTTCATTATCCTCAATTTATTTTATGGTACGTTTTTTCTATGATCAACTCTTCAGAAACAAGCATGAGCTCATGTGGAAAAGCTATTTTGAAAAAATTTAGAGCCTCTGGAGGGAGCTCTGATTTTGCATCGAGTGCATACAATTTGGTAATTAATTTTTCRAAAATTTGTAAAACAGCACCACCAAATGACAAAACCAAAATAAATACTGTCGACACGTCTCTAGAAAAAGATTTTGGCATTGACATGAACATTGCTCCGAGCGCAATGGCCGTTCCGGTTCAAAAAAACTTTGGTGTCTCCCTACCATTGACACAAACTGACAAAGAAAGCATCACGAGTTCCAAASTAGTTTCTATATCTCAACTTGGAGCTAACTACGCAGTTTTTGCATCTTTAAGGAAACCAAAAAAAATTCAACTCTTTGGTTCAGACGGCAAATGCTATGAAATCATGTGCAAAATGGAAGATGTCAGACAAGACGATCAGTACATGCAATTTGCTCAAACGGTAGGTTTTTTATTAAGCAAAGACCCAGAGTCCCAGAAAAGAAATTTGGGCATTTCTACTTATTTTATCATGTCACTTCACGAAACGTATGGTATTATTGAGCTTGTTCCAAACGTTATCACTGTGAGAAGCATGCTTGCCAAGTTGTACCAAGCCAAGGGTATTTATGAACAAATAAGATATTTCCACCAAGCGTGGGATAAAGTTAAGAATGATGATGCAAAATGTTTAGAACTTTACCACAGGTTCACCAATATCTTCAAGCCTGTTTTACATGAATGGTTTTTGAATAATTTCCCTGATCCTATCCTTTGGTATAGCGCTAAACAAACATTTTCAAGATCCTATGCTGTGATGTGCATGGTTGGCCACATTTTAGGATTGGGTGACCGTCATTGTGACAATATATTAATTGATGTGAGAAGCGGGCATGTTTTACACGTTGATTATGATATCCTGTTCGAAAAGGGGAAAGACTTACCAGTGCCTGAAAAAAGTTCCATTTAGATTAACTCAAAATATCGTTGACGCTTTAGGTATTACTGGGCTAGAGGGGACTTTTAGACGTGCTTGCGAGGTTAGTTTGGATCTAGTGCGTAACAATGACTTGACCTTGTTGAATATTATTGAAATAATGATGTATGGAAGAAGCAAATCRCTACAAGAACTCACCCTCAAAACAAACCAAAGATATTTTATTGGTAGGGAAAACCAAACTGTTTCGGATGTTTTGAAGGTTATTAGAAATAAAATGAARGGTATCGATCCAATTGATTTTGTTGCAATTAGTGTTCCTGCGCAAGTTGAAGCCTTGTTTCAAGAAGCCACTGACGAGCAAACTCTTTCAAAGATGTATATGGGCTGGCTAGCCATATGGTAAACGTTTTTTTGTTATGACAAATAGAGTGAAATATATATTTTGAATTTACTGTATACAGGCAATTAGATCCTAGGAGGTAAATCTGGAGGCACGGGTCTGTGGGAACCCATAAACTCTTTTTCGTGACCATTGAGTTTTACGGTTTTTGTGCGTGCCACATTGCCAGATATATTGTTTCCGGTCGGCGACAACGTGGCTGAAGTCATTAAAATATCTTTTTTAACAAACATACCTGCGGGAACAGAAGATCCAATATTGTTATCAAGGCTGGGATTAGACTCGGGTGTTTTAGGAACCTCGGTCACGGTGACACTATTTCTCTTAGTTCTTCTACTTGTAATCATTTCTGGGGCTTTGTATGGAGCTACATCGTTTTGTGTATCAGTTTTCTTAACATTTTGAGCGTTGCTGTTGGTGTCGCTTTGCATAACGGCCTKCTCACTGGAAGGTTCTTGTGTGATGTTYCCAGCGCCTGATGCAGAAGAAACTACGTTTGAAGCAGTGCTGCCAACACTCGAAACATTTTCTTCATTGCTGCCTTCAGATTTATGTTGGAGTGGAGATGACATCGACTCTTTGTTCAAAAAGGGATTTTGAGGAGATCTTTCGAGGTCATTCCCATAATTGCTTGCCGATTCTTTTAGATTGTTGTACCATTTACCCATTTTTTTGGAATATTTATTTGTAGAGTCTTCATTGTTAGTCAAATCAGCTTTTTGATCTTTATTTTTRAAAAGACTTTTAAACTGGCCCATTTTTTCCATAGTCTTTTCTTTYAAATCATCCATTTTTAATTCTTTTGAAGTAAACGAAGTGTTTGAACTTTGCTCGGAGTTGTTAGATTGTGTTTTATGTACAGGAGAACCAGGGGTCTTGCTTAATGARTTATTTTCCAAATCTTCGTGTGGTGATGATAAKTTAGCTGAAAATGGCTCTTTCAGTTTTGATGTGATTTTTTTTTCATTTGAATTGTTGTTGTGTTCCTGTGAATTATTTTCCTCTTGTTTCTCTTCTTCTTTTTCTTCTTCTTTTTCACGTTTATTTTGTAGTCCATCAACTAACGTTCTTTCGGCTTCAAGACTTTGTTTTGTTGGTTTGTTGTCTTCTTTTGAAGAGRWTTGTTTTTCATTCATTTCACCAAAGACTGCATTTGCAGAAAAATCCCAAACTCCGCCTTTATAGAAATAATCTTGGTATTCTTCCAGAGTATAATAAACAATGTCATCCATAAATGGGAAAACCAAGGATTCTTTCAAAGCATCTTGGATTTTGTTTTTAAGTAAACTTGTTATCATGTTATAATTAAAATTCCTATTGCTCACTAATGGTTCAATTTCCAAATCCATTTCTGGATCTTGTTCAAAACAATACCATATTCTATTGCTTGGAGGTTTTTTCATTTTAAAAACTAAAGTACCGCTTAATTTTTTCAAAATCAATTTAACATCAACTGGTAAACTTTTTGGTTTTTTGAATCCCATCGGAACCGATAAAATTGCAGATATTTGGAGAACCAAATTCCCTGCGTAAGCAACGTCAACAGAAACCTCACAATCCCCTTCAATACTGATTTGTCTTGTCTTTGGATTAGTGAAAACAGGTGCCACGTCGCCAGGGTACAAATGAATAATTTYGAAACCATCAAAATATCCAGGAGTGTTAATTTTGGATAATTTTGTGTAAATTTTGTTTTTTATGATATTACTCATTTTCTCATTTTCTTTAAAAGACAAAAAAAGTCTTCCTAAAATCACATTTAACCATTTTGTAGATAATTGACCTTCTGTAGAATTGATAATTTGTATCAACTTTAGCATATCTTTTGTCTTGAAATGTGCTGTAACTGGAGGTTTCATTTCGGGACAAATATTGTTGAAAGATGAAGAAGAAGAAGAAGAAGAAGAAGAAGAAGATACATCAGTTTTTGAAGCATCCAACAAGGCAAAATACCAGTCTTCTTTCACGGAATTATCGTCAAAGTAGCAAAAAAACATGGAATTGGACGGAGCAGATGAAGCCGGCAATTCAATTTGCTTTGTTTCCCTGTTGTAAAGTCTATTTTTGAAAATCGCAATACACGTTCTTTTTGTAAACAATGAGTTCTCCTTAATTGTTTTATTATTTGGCCAAATGGTTACAATTGCATCTTTCAAAACAATTGCATTGGTCAATCCCTCATGGTTTTCGTCTTCGTACAAAAACAAGTTCCCATGTTTCAATACACAGTAATACTTGTTTTTGTTTCTCTGCAATTTGGCCGTTGTAGGATATTCCGGTGTATCTCTTTTGTCTTCAGGTATGGTCATTGGGTGGTAAAAACATTGTTTCGTGATGACAATTTCACCCTTTTTGTAAACTTGTACACCAGTCTTTTCACTGAGAACCCCTGCTTTCAAATTTGGATCAACTTTGAACCACAAGAGATTGTCATTTTTTGCTTCAGCAAAGGCTGGATTTCCCGATTCCTTTAATTCCTCTTTGTCACTGTTTTGTGCATTTTGTCCTTGGAGTAGCGGTTGCTTTGTTTCATTTTCACTTCCATCATCAAAGTTGGGAAAATCTTTTTGAAGCTTGAAGTAGTATACAACCAAAGCAATGGTCGCAGCAGGAAAAGATATAAACCCTAATAAAAAGGTAAACAAGTATGACTTCCAGCTGCTCATRGTTCAGTGTTTGTCCTTTTTTTTTTTGTTTTGATCTTTTTTTTCTAATGTTTAAATATTTTGCAATTGAGCAGCTGATGGCCAAGTCGATACACAAAGCAACGTCAGATAGACATTGAATGCGAACTAATTGCATTACAACAAAAGCTTTGAAAATAGGGTGAACTATTCTTGGCTTTAATTTCATCAAAAAAAAAAATGCTAATTTCGGCATTTCTCATTCTTAAAGTTCTGTATTTTTTTTTTTCTGTCAGTTTTGTAGTACCCGATTGTTTTACTAAATGGAAGAGATTATCTTTTGTTTTTTTTAWGAGAGYGCACGTGACAGATGGAAAAATATATATATAWTTGTCTTYAAAGTAAATGTTTAAACARTTCTTAAMAGAGAGAGATTGAGCTTTYCATGAGGAAGATGTATTTACTTTGAGTTGGTTACAAGACTTTTTTCGATACATATTACAACATCGCAAGAGTAAGTYAATGGCTAGTTCAAACATATTCYCATTCTTTYTTTCAYAGTTTGTTTATTACTTGCGATTTTTAGTTTTTTTYAAAATTKCAATCTTAACGATTATGGTCATAGTCATTTCCCATTTTCCAATGCAGTTGTTGAAATATATTATGGTCAGAGTCATTAAATCAGTTTTTTTCGTTTTTGTGTTCATTGGGAAAAGTAATTAAACWATCCCTTAGACAGTGTGAATATAAGAAAAATATCATCACAATAATAAAGTAAGCAACAACACATTGGATGGAGAAATAAGYTTCTCAACCGACACCAAAATCAATATCAAAATTAAAATCAAAATCAAAAAAAAGGCATAACAAAATAAGAAACGTAAGTAATGAAAATATATCAGCATGTTGAACTCAACATGAAGAAACATTCTTGAWTTGTTTTGATTTTCCAATGCAAAAATAAATCAYCTAAAAACACAACACAGGCTATATCAAACAGTRWTATATATTCCAAAAAAAGAAAAAAGAAAAAAAAAAAAAAAGCCAAATCAGCTATCTAGCGACCATTCATCAATTCTCATTCAACCAATATCCTCTAAAAAAATTTGTACACAGAGAATACGACTACCATACGGAAATGAATACCCCCGTTTGGTGATCAAATGATACTAATATGTCCGCCCGGTCGATAAAAACAATAATCATCACTTAGACTTTCTTTTTTTTCTTTTCTGTATGATGTGGCAATGTGATATAGTGTTTAGGAGAATTATTTTTTCCAAATAAATCAAAAAATAAAATCATATTGAATTAAAAGGTTAGCGTTTTGAAATGGAAATCAYAGCACACAAATACACTATTTGTGTTATATTACAAGTTGGTGTTCTCCATAGGCATATAGAGTAKTAATGCACAAAACATTAYCCATTGTAAACAATCTTCTTCTGAAATCACCTTTTTTAGCATTCTTTCTTTTGATTCAAAAACATCATACAAGGCTGAAACTTAACGATATAGCGGTTTGTCGACCCGTAGTTCGRAAACTATTCAGTCGGAACAATTGGTATAATAAAATTATTTTAATCACTGTAATTGAATAAAAAATAGGATGCCAAAAAAAATAATAAAAAGAAGACAGAGTAATAAAACTRAACAATGGGATGCAACATTTCTTTTTCTTTTTGCCTTGAAAACAACAACTGATATAATATAACACAACAATAATAGCATTATTATTGACTGTATATTTATGAACATAGACGTTATCATGGGGAAAACATCACAACGATTGTTGTTCGGCCAATCACTTGTTGGAAAGTGTGGGGGTTGGTGGWTTTGGTKTTGGTTTARAGATTTTTGCTTTATARTAAAWCTSATGAKATCAAGGATATGTACATTTTAACTTTACATTACAACTTTACATTYAGTTTTGTTAAAATAACTCCATTGCATCTTTTGTATCAAGATTTCCAGWGGACAYGAAAGGAGAAAAAAAAAAAAAGTTACTCAGCTAAGAATTTTGSAAAGTCGTTACTCTTAATTTTCCATATTAATACAGGGCATTTTTTTTTGTTTTAGTTTTTTTTTTTTTGCACTTTTTTTTTTGCCAGAATGTTGATCTGATTTAGCTGATAATTACCCGAAAGGTTGACGCTTGTCAGGTACAACAGCAACAACAACAACAACAACAACAACAACAATAACAACAATCGGGCCTTGAAACATTTCAATCTATTTGAAACAAGATTTCTYTATTAATTGATTGAATAGTTGAATACAAAGAAAAAGGTAAAAAGCCAAACCACGTAACAGAGCAGTTAAACACTAGCTTTATAAGCACACAAAAACATAATAGCAACATAAAAATGTCAACTCAATCGGGTATCATCGGGTCAAAAGAACTATTGGATCACGTTTTAAACAATAACGAACAAAACATCATTATCAGCAGAATCCAAGAAGTTTCTGGATCTGAAAACAATGCGACAAACTCAATTCAGCTGTTTCAGACCCTCGAACAAATAGACGACTTGTATTATTTYATAAAGACTTTTGAAGACTGTGCTGAACAGCCATTGTATGTCTTGATACCGCATAATTTGGTAGATCCATCAACAAATRCCACTGGATCAACCATTGTGTACGATTTGGTGACTTATGTTCCGGACTGTGCCCCAATCAGAAACAAGATGCTTTATGCTTCAAGTAAATTGAATTTRCAAAGACAAATTGGTGGATCGAAAATTAACAAAAACATTATGTTAACTTGTTTAGATGAGTTGAGATATGACAATCTTGTTGAAGATTTGAAAGACGAAGATATGGAAGAACTGCAAAAACAAGACAAACAAGARCAAGATATGTTTGTAAAATTGAAAAAACAACAAATGACTTCAAATGCAGTCTATGCAAACCCAAATACTACCAATGCATCTAAATTGACATTTCAAATAATTGACGAAAAAAACGACTTGGATAAATTATTCCAAAATGAAAGTACCGGCAATAATTTTATCAAATTAGTTATTGACACCAAAGACGAGGTTATTAAAGTTGTCGATTTGCAATCTATACAATCCAAGGCTGAAGTCTCCTCCCATATCAATGAAATCAGCTACAACATCTACAGAGATGGGTCCGACTACTACTTCATCTATGCCTGTCCATCCGGTTCAAAAGTTAAAGAAAGAATGTTATATGCCTCAAGTAGACAAGGGTGTATCAAACATCTGATTCAAACTTATAACTCAGTGTTCAAAGAGTTTGTAAGAATTATTGAAATTGGTGATCCAGAAGACCTGCACACTTCAGATCTGTCTCCTGACTACCATGCCCAAGATGAAACAGAAACAGAAAGTATGAAAAGGTTTAACAGACCAAGAGGACCACCAAGAAGAAGATGATGATCATCTTTTTTTTAATCGTATATATGCATTRGACTGCCTATATTTATATATATATGATTATTTTGCCTAAATCACTCCTATGTAAAAATCCCATGCTCATGAACTTAATCTTTTGCCTTGTTGAAAAGATGGTTTATTTCCTTTTCACACAATTTCTTTGCAAACAATTTGTGGTTTTCCCGTTCGCARTTGTACAGCTGCCTCGAAACCTTTTTGTTAATCTCGATGTACTGTTTTTTGTTGATCTTTTTATGTTCATGGTATAATGKATCCAAAATCTTTCGCACAACCAAATTGATCTCATACTTGCGCTCYTTTTCCATATTCATCAAGTAAAAGCTTCTGGTRAAATCACAGATCATCTTGTTKTTTTCKTTTCCCGCCGATGCAATGGCTGTTCCTGCACTGGTATTGCTGGATATGGTGGTATTCCATATGTATTCAAARGTAAGASAAACCCTCTTGGAARCTCGCACGTTGCATATTTGTGGTRATAAACCTGTAGTTTGCTTAATGATATCATATTTAAGTCTATCRATGTAATCTCCCGAGGTTCTGCAGTAAGGACACTTGGCGTCTTTGTTTCCACTCACGGCGGGCAAACGATTTGAATGCWCACATTCTTGTTTCTGTTTCAGCTTCAGCCACGTATCCAAACAATTAAAATGAAACTGATGTCCGCATGGTTTGATTTGTGCAACGTACTTTTTCTCGCAGGTGTTATACAAATGATCCAAACAAATGGGGCATTTTGCCTCAACATCAATGGGATTCTTGGATTTCATTTCTTTAAGCTATTTCGTACAAAAAAAAACTGTTTTTTGGGTATTTAATATTTTGCTCTGTGTGTGCTGAGTCTATTGGGTTTTTTGTTCTCGTATGCTAGTTTTGTACCGCTTCATCTSATCTGTATTTGAGCTTCTGATAACAATGATGTTTCTACTAATCCAACTTGAGATTTGAAATACMAGAAAGCCATTTCACGTAACCCGGATACTTTTGAAGTGTTACAAGATGTAGTTTCTCCAGCCGCTTTCTCAGAGAATCAACCARGTTACATGATCACAACAGTCTTTATTTAAACGCATTTTCCACATAAGCTTTACAGGTCAGAATCTCACCAAAACAACGYATAAGTAGGAAAATCCCAACAGTACGGAACAAACTAGTGACAYAATGGCCACTCACCAAAACGATCACCAAATCTGCTACAACTCTGTTGGACCCTATGAGGGCAAAGTGTGTGACAGATGCGATGGGAAATGCGTTTCGTGTGATTCCATGAACAATCTTGTGTATGGCGTTAAAGTATGTGACATATGTCATAGTGCTAGCAAATACGATTGCATATTGTGTGGAGCGAGAAATCAAGCGAAAAATCAAAGTTTTTACTGCTATCAATGTTATATGAATGAAGTACACAAAGACGGGTGTCCAAGAGTAACAAATACGGGGATCAATCAACTAGACAAACATTACCAAAAGAAGGAGAAAGAAAGGGTGGCACAGAAAAAGGRAATCACAAATTAACAGTTTCGAATTTGAACAAATATAAAAAAAAAAAAAAAGAAAAAGAAAAAGGATTACTGAGATTATATGGACTGTTTTTATAAAACTACTTCTTCATGCTCTGTTGCTCTTGCAAGTTTTTCATTGCAATGACTTCTCTTAAGGACGCAAATGTATTTGTTTGAAACTGTTTTGTACCCAAAACTTGTTTGAAATGGTCGTTTTCCTTTTGTTGCAAGAGTTTGGCACCCTTTTGCGTTCTTATACTTGGCTCGTTTGTGTTTTTGAAAGCCCCTTGCTGAGAAGTTTTGGAGTGTGTAAATGATGGTGCAGCCACTGCAAAGTTTGTATTATCGGTGATCTTGGTGATTTTCGAACGATCACTATTTCCGCCTACATGTTTATGTTCACGCACACCATCAGAAGATGCATCTGTGCTTTCGATTTGAAACCCTTCGTTTTCCAAAGAGTCCAAAAGGTCGTTCATCTTGGGTTTCAAGTCATCTTTCAGTTTTCTTTTTCTTCTTCTAAGCGCGGACTTGGATATGTTTGTTGCATCATTGATGTTGGATTTGAGGATTTTGTCTTTGAAACTGGAAGACTTACTTTCTGCCTTGGTTTTCTTTGTGTCCTTATGCTGGTACAAAAATTTCTCATTTTCAGATTGCGGCTTCAAAAAAGCACTCAACTCGTTTTCAATATGTTGGCTTATATCATACTGGCTTGGGTCGTTCTGCTGTTGCTGCTGCTTGTTTCTGGAYGTTGCCTTTACCCTCAATCTCTTGTTTTTGGCTACCATGTTTGTCTTTCTCKTTTTTATATGTGCTATTCAAATGAACTCGTGTTGTTCCAATTGCGGTTTTTGTGTTAGAGGGTAAAAGAACCTGGACCGATAAAGAGATGATAACTTTGAATCAACCATTGAKGGCCTTGAATCGTTGATGCAAACTCTAGGCATCATGCAAAAAGAAACGATTGTGTCCGAAGGCCGAGAACTGCACTATCGGCTTGTTTTTTTTTTTWTTTTTAYTTTGGTCTGCATTCGGACTTYACAAGTTGTTGTTTTTCTAAAACAAAAAAAAACAAGACAAAAAGAGAAATTAGTGAATAAAATTTTCAGTTTCAATCGGAAGTGCTCATAACGGAATGTCCAATAGTGGTTCTGTACTTTTTTTGAAGGGCGGTGCTGCTTGAGTCAGGCTTTGGTTAATAAACATTTATTGTCATTTAGCTAACTCTTCTGTATAACACTTTCTTAAATATAATAATCTGTCTTCTGGCATCGTTATTGCACTCAATCCAAAAAAAAAAGTTTTTTCAACAGCAAACTGGAACAAAAGACCAAAGCTATACTATACCAAGAATGAAAACTTTTTACACCACTTTGTCTCTACTGACCACTGCTGCCTTGGGTTATGCAGTCTACTTTGATTACCAAAGAAGAAACAATGTTGAATTTAGAAGATCGCTTCACAAAAAAGCTCTAGACTTTAAAAAAAACCAGCAAGCCCGGGAAACGGAAGCTGCCAAAGAGAAATTGGTGGAAATCCAAAAGTACGTCATCACAGAATTGGCCAAAGACCCTCTACCTGCGGGAGCTGCTGCCGGGGGTGAAGACAATTCTGCTTTGTTCCAAAAGTTGGTGGAAGATGGGGAAAAATTGGCATCGCAACCAGGTTTCGCCATGGAAGCAGCTTTTAGTTTCTACAAAGCTCTATGCATCTTTCCTAACCCAGTCAACTTATTGAGTATCTACCAGAGATCTGTTCCTGCACCAATCTACGAGACTATTGCTTTGATGATTGCTGCTATGCCTCCAGCAAACGTTGCTCCTATCATTTCTGGACAAGACAACATTGAATAAGTTGTCTTACAAGAATTTAGCTGAGTGAGCCTGAGAGTGAGACAGAGAGAGAGAGCGAGAGAGAGAGAAAGTGAAAGAAATATTTGCAATATAGTCCATGATCCTGTTTAATAAGGATCCCTTATATTCTGTATATAGAGTTTTATATTGAAAGAGAATGAAGAATTTTAAAACGAAAAAAAAAATATCATTTAGTGCAAATTATTATGCATTTTTTTTGCTAAACTATTTACAGGTAATGTTTTCATTTTTAACCATAGGTCTTATTTTGGAACAAACTTCAACAACTTGACTAAATAGGCCCCGTAAACAGTTAAACTGACACAATGGGTCAAGTTAAATAGTAAACTCAAACCATGCGATTTCCCAAACTCTTTTCTCAATGGTGCATCTTCGATTTCCAAAAGATGTTTTTGATCWTCTGCGCTGTATTTCTGAGCCAAGTGTTTTCTTTGTTCCTTGACTTTTCTTGTCCATGGTAACAACCAAACCAAATTGGCTAACCCAGAAGCAGCACACACGGCCAAAGAGATCAATGGGGCTTTAGTGTATAAAATGGATTTACTAGGAAGGGTCAAAAATAGTAGTGCTGGAGCCAAAGACTGGATTTGGAAAAATATTGGGAAAACTTTGTTTTGCAATTTAGAAAAATTCTCCCTGTCTAAATGCTTGAAAGCGATAGGTGAAGCAATGTAAGAGTAGAAGATGTTCCCACCAAACAAAAAGGAAAAAGTGAAAAGATGTGCTGCAGGTTTGATAAAAGACATTTCAATACGTGTGTTTGTGTGTGTATTTTTGGTACTTTTTGGTTTGTAAATTTTTAATACATCAATTAATTGTGCTGGTAACTGGTGCATGTGTGTGAAGAACATGCATGTTCAACTAACTTACAGAGCTCAATGCACTCCAGACGGTGTAATTATTGAATTTTGTTACTTTGGCCGTTAAACGCACCTGTGTGGACCTTTTTTTTTTTTTTTTTCTTCTAATCAGCTGTGGTCATGTGATCTGTATTTACCACCCGGCTTTAAAATGCAAAGTTTTCCATTTGGTATYATTCAACCAAGGACAAACTCATTGGAAAAGCTCGATGCAAGTTTACATGAAGGCAGGTTTCATTGCATGCAGCAGTTAAGTCCAATACAAAACACTATCACAAARACCAAACTCAACTACCACCACTCAATAAAGAAAACATACACCACATGCCCGTTGCCGTCAATCCTATCAAGCTGAAATCCATTGTGCAGACAGGAATCAAGCAGTACATTCCAGCATGCAGAAAGATCACTATTCAGTACTGCAATTGGGGTGGATCCTCAGAGGGCATTAGACAATATTTGAAAAGTGGGCAAATAAACAAGCTCTTGGAGACCAATAGACACATTGAGTTTGAAATTGTGAATAAGAACGGGACTCATCCTGTAATCACAGGCCACTACGCCAACCAAAGAATAAAACCTATCTGCATCAGAAATTTAACCGGTACAAGAATTGAAGAAAAACTGAATCTAATCAAGAGTTCTTCCGGAAGCGTTTTGAGAAATGTGGCTAAAAACAAAAACGTTCAATCTAACAGCGATTCTGTCAGGGGTATTTGGTCTCCTGTTCATGTCGATCCAACATCGAGATACAACGTTTGATAAAGTGCAAGTGGGGTCTGGCTGAATCCTTTGTGTACGTATATAAAATTTTGAACTGTAAATAGTAAAACATGAAGCTCAAAAAAAAACAAAAAAAAGAAAAAAAAAAATAAGAACCCAAACAAAAATAGCAAGAAAACTAGCAAGCAAAAATAAGAATTTCTACTCCATAATCATGAGATTTTCAAAATGTACAAAMTACAAAAAGCGCATTTTATCAAAGAGACAGGTTTGCATTACTTATTATATTCCCTGATGATTACAGGAACTGAAGATGGAGGCAAAGCGCCGCTTTCAGTGATAATCTTGCTGATATACTCAGGTGGTGTCAAATCATACATCGTATTGAAAATGTTGAAATTTGGATTGGTTTCCCATTTCTCCAATATACTGGAAGCGTTTTTCTGCTTTGTTGAAACAGATTTTTCCGATTTATCTTTTGCATTATGCTTGTTTTTGATGTTAGCTTTTTGTCCGTGGTTTTTATGCGATCCGCTTTCTGCAATTGCTGCTTTGGATTGCAAAAACTGTTTCTTGTCCTTAATAAACTGTTCCAATAACACATTTTTGAACTCGTCTTTATCTTTGTATTCAGTTTCCACACCTAACAAATCATTTGGATCTGCCAATTCATTAAAGGTCAAAGAGTCAAGCTGAACTCTATTGGTAAATTTCAATGTTTCGCAACAAATGATAACTGGRATGTTTTTCAATTTGGCAGTCATGGCCAACATGGCAGACCCAACTCTGCTATACATGAAACCGTTACTCAAAATGGAATGTGCCCCCATGATCACATAGTCAATATCAATAGTTTGGAAAACATATGCCAAAGAAGTGATCATGCAATACATGACGTCCAAACCTTGGTCCTTCAAATAATCAGCGCATTTTTTACCCTCGTGCAACGGTCTGCTATCAACAATGATAACTTTGAAATCTTTTTTCAAATTGACTTTATTGTGCACAAATAACTCTTTCAAAACTTCAGAACATCCATATGTTACAATRGTGGARTTGTTTTGAATATGTTGTGATGCGCTTTCGACAATCACCCTGTCGGCTAGTTTGATTTTCTCTTGAGTAAACATATCAATGCTTTCTAACAACAACTGTTTCGCATCTTTTTCTTTAACATCAACGTCCAACATGGAAATTTGTTGTTTAAGCCATCTAATCGTGTTTCCCATAGTCACACTCAACGGTCTTGCCTTGGTGATGAAATCAATTTGATGTGAAAGATACTGAGTAAGATTTCTTGACAAAATCGTTCCTGGTGGTGTTTGATAGTCTGAAATTATTTGCTTAAATACTTCCAACATTGCCAAACATCTTGGAGTAGATCCAACAATGTTGTATTTCGCAAAATCATCGGTCAATTTCAAAGTGGCCTTGTGCAACATGTCCTTGTTAATGATCAAGTCTTTGATCTGTTGTGTCAACTCTGATGATCCAGAAACTTCTTTTAGAATAGTGTCTGGAATGATGGAGCACGTTCCTGGAACACCAACGCTATCTGGTTGCGGTTGGCCGACGAGTTCCGGGCTGCTATTAAAAATGCTGGATTGCAAAGACAACCCTTGGGAAGTGATCTTTGTTTGTTTTGTAGAGCTGATGACGGCGTTTACAGCTAAAAGGGAAGCTTTTCTTTCTGCAGCTGTTTCCAAATGACCAAACAAAGTGGATTTGGACGCCAACCCTGCTCCCCCTGCTGCACCATACTTCCGCTCCTTGATTTTTTGTTCCTTTTCTTGCTCTTTCTTCAACTCAGCTTCTTTCTGTTTTTGCTTCTTTTCTTTCTTCAGCTCGGCGTTTTGTTGTTGTTTTTCAATGGAAATCCCACTTGCAGCTGCTTTCTTGGCTGCTCTCTTGGCCGCTTTTTCCTGCTTTTTTAACTCCTTCATCTCTTTGTTGCTCAATCCACCAGATCCTTCACTCGACTCCTTGCTAGATGTGGCATCCTTGTCGGCAGCACCAGAAGGAGAAGGCTTGTTTGTTTCATTACTACCAGCACTGTTCTCAACAGCTTCTTTTTTTTCCTGAACACTATTAGACATTGTTTCACTCATAGACTGCAATCCTAATGAATTGGGCTCTTGTTTCTTGTCTCAAATAACCAACAAGCAAATGTTTGTGGAATTCAAGCCAACTTTTATGCAATATTTATAATTAAAATCACTGATCAATACAAGATGATCCGTTTGCACATCGTTCCAGTCTCGTTAGCTTACTACTGACTGAATAGCAGTGAAAAAAAA
>LPNM01000007.1:1439410-1456894 GCA_001747045.1 Hanseniaspora osmophila | reverse complement strand
AAAAAAAAAAAAATTGAATGCACGCATCCGCAACTTTTCCAGTACTTAGTCATTTTCTCGTCTGTGTCCGGTCGGGTAGAAACCACATCTACGTAGAACCAGGAGCTTATTGTAATGCAGCAAGTCAATTCGACAAGCATTATATATCTGAGTTGTTAAATGCAAATTTTTGATGACTCACAGGGGGGTTTGTRTTAGCTATACACTTTGCAATATATGTACAAGATATTTTTGAATTCTTATGAAACTAAGCAGAGCCAGCGGTTCACRCGTTCCATCAAAAGATAGAGAAGAAAGAATCAAGCAGTGGCTTCGCTGCTTATTTCACCAGCTGCTTCCGAATTGATTGCATTCTTTTGAGCTTTTCTTGAAGCAACAAGYTCCAAATGAGCTTCTTGACGCTTGTCTTTTTCGTTTGCAATGCATTCTTTGTATTGCGCAAACAAATCGTCAAAAATATCTGGTTTCTGGCTTTTTTCCAGGGACAATTTAAAATCTTTATTGAACTGCAAAACTTCTGGAGTTTTGTTTCCAACCAATTCTAGGATTCTTGTAGAGATATAAGTCAATGGATGCTGGTTTACAAAATTCACGAATTTGTTCAATGGCAATGCATCGATTTCTTGTGTGGATTGAGGCAAAGCTGGCAAATTAATGTTTGACTTCAACTCTCCAAGAATAGGGTGGGATCCTTGCGTCAACTGATTCACCAAGACTTTTGCCAAACCAGTTTTATCGGTTTCGGCTTTGTTCAAAACATTGTCGTAGTAATGTTGGATTTTGATGTTCATGGCGTTTTTGCTAGGAATACTTTTATGGAAAAGATGTTTTTTCAACAACTTGATCGAAACGGCACAGTTGAAATAGTTTTCAATATCATATACACTCCCCAATTTTGCATGGACAAAAGAGCTTGAACTGCCCAAATTTTTGCTGAAAAAATATGCAACTTCGCTATGCTGATTGGTTTTCAAAAGGGAAAGRTAACTCAATAGGGCAAAATGCTCACTGTTCAAATAGTTGTACCAAAACATCTTATGCTTTGGTTTCAATCTTTTAAGTTGGTACATCACCCATTGGATGTCGGTTTTGTTTTGTGCATTTAGCAAAAAATTGGTCAAGACTTTTGTTGAAATTGGAGTGAAAGGTGGTCTTTGATCAAGCAATTTCCCGGTCACTGGGTCTTTCAAATCAAATTCGACAATTCTTTGTTTGTTTTTTGGTCTGTACAACAAGACTTTCAACGCTTTAGGAGTSGTCAAGTAYTCGATAAAGGTGTCCAACTCTTGTTGRAACGGTTTCACTTGTTCAGAAGTTGCAAACTCCTTGATAACCGGTTTGGTGTTGTATGGCTGGGAGTTGGGACTTGGAGCAGCACTGGAATAGTTTGCATAGGCCTGCGTTTGAGATGGTAATCCTGCCTGTAGACCGCGAAGTCCGTATCTTCCGGCTCCCGTGGCAAAAAGCTTCTGTGTCTTTAGCATYYTGATGGGTGTGGTAATCCTGTTTGATTGTCMGTATTTCAATTTGGTATGAAGATTATGAAACTCTGTTGAGGACGCTCTTCTTCACAGAGTTTTWAAATTTTCAATTTTTTATCATATGAGCTGTAGAATCTTCAACGATCTACTGGAAAAAAAAAAAAAAAAACTAAAAAAMAYTARAAAAAAAAAAATGARAAAAAATTGAAAACTTTTGTAAATTGCTGTCACGTGTGAGAGGAGGAAATCGTGAATAAGTAGGAMSTWGAAGTGTAGGTGTTGACCAAATGATAAGTTATTCCAGTATGTATCTCWCAGRATACAAGATTATGGGGTWTACTAAATATATASAAGAACCAAACCCAACTTGAARAACTTGTTTATTAATCASAGTGATACTCAAAAAAAAGAACAATCATGCTTGAAGACAATCGATATAGCGCATGCCATATTGAAAAACTTGACAACACCAAAAAAAGATACGAGCCGTTAAGAGCCATGATAGAGTACATACCCGTTGTTGATGATCCYTCAAGCAATATCGACACTCGGTCTTCTGGTTTTGCTGGATACAAAAGAAAGACAGAARAAATGATAGATATTCTTGCAACGCAAAGCAGAACACAAACTTTTGAACAAGATAATTCTAATCTTCATCCACATGTGCGAGAGAAATATCCCCTTCCCATTTCTTATTTCAAGCACCTCCACGAAGCAAACAAATCTAAAAGACCAGTTTCTGAGACCGATTCTTCACTGACTTTACCGGGCATACCAAGCAAAAAACTGAAAGTGGAACGTTCCTCACTGGAGYTCCAAAAAATCAAGTATGCGTATCTCAAACATCAGCAGTTACATTTGAAGGGCGCACTGGATAACCACATTGTGAGCAAACAATGTGTGGTGCTCAACCGCTGTTTGAACTCATCTGCAGGTGATCTTCAATCAAGATTAGARCAAAGCTTGAAAAACTCTGAGAGTTTGGACAGATACAATGCYGCTGAAATAAATAAAAATATTCCATTGATAGAAAGCTTAAATAACAAATGGAAGGAACAATTGATYCAAAACATTAACGCCAATTCAGRTTGATCAACGCATGGGTTATTAGTTCATCCAGTTCCCTATCGTTTGTGTTTTTTTTTGTTTTTTTCTTTGTTTTTTTTTTTTCAAAAAATTTCTTTGAAAAACAAAATCAAAAGTCRTTAATGTAATTGAATAAAGTTGATTAAAATAGTGTTGACAAAAAAAATAAACTCTCTAAATACAAATGAAGATAAATCATCTTATATACGTGACGTAATAATTTGCAAWTTTAACAGATTGAAATATTTTTTGAAAATATGTTCTTTTTTGACTACGCTTATTTGTCCAAAACTTCAGCATCGAATTTTTGTTTGAACCATTGGATGGTGTCGTCTTTGGCGACTCTGTGAGAGTTACCGACAGCAGCTCTACATCTCTTTCTTCTGGCAATTCTGTTACCTGGTCTACCCATGACAACGTAGAAATCCATACCGTAAATACCAATAGATGGATCGTATTTGATACCCAAGTCAATGTGTTCTTCGATACCGAAACCAAAGTTACCGGTTTCAGAAAAGTTTCTGCTTCTCAATTGGTATTCTTTGACTTTCAAACCTCTTTCCAAGATTTCATCGGCTTTTGGACCTCTGATGGTAACGTGAACGGCAATTTTTTCGTTTCTTCTGATACCGAAAGTTCTGACAGTGTATCTGGCTTTGGAGTGGACTGGGGTTTGACCAGACAATTGTTCCAAAACTTTGGAAGCTCTGGTCAATCTATCACCAGATTCACCAACGGAAATGTTCAAAACCAATTTCTCGATTTTCAAGTCTCTCATAACATTTTGGGCTTTAGCAGACATCTTGGGCTAGGTATTTGTGAGGTGTGTGGTTGGAGCTTACGTGTTCTCTTATGGAAAGAAGATTTCYATGAAAWGTTTGTTAACATGAAGAGTWAAACATGTGAGAGCCCCTACTTCAAGAAGGAATGTGTACGAAGGGATGCTACAARWAGGAAGCAARAAGAAAAAATTTGATGCAGGATTTGAACGACCCTAGGCCTTTGCTAMCYAATGTAWAAATTTCATCAAAACGAGCTCWYAATTACCAAAATCATATCCAATGYAATCCAACTTCTAAMTTSTAGCTTYCGATGAATGGAAAAATATGGATATAGAATGTTCACCAGTTTCAGAATTTCCAATAATCTTAATAATATATAGGTAGTCGTGAAAAAGAAACGTCGGAACAKCAGTGGATCAATACTCTTGGAAATATAGTGTTTTTGTTCATATAGCAAATAACTGTTTTGCCTSTTTGGGTAATACAAGCAGATACTATAATCTACCATACCTGTCACACCAGTGCAGACCACCTTWTASCATGAYTAWTAGTAGTAAAGATATATATTTCAAGTAAAAAAAAGATAGCAAGTTGAGATTTCAGTTGCCTTTTTTTGTTTTGCAAATTTTTTATTTTGTGTGTGGGTTTGTAAATAGTGTCTGGGTGCATATTRATAACWTTAAATGTCACAGWTASTTTTTAACAAAAAAAAAAACTAATTGGTCAKGGTCGCGTGACCTTGGGGAGGTTGTTTTTTTCTTATTTTGYTTCGGCACTTTTCTCATCTTTGATCAAGTGAAGGGTGGCAAAACCTTAAAAGGCTGACCACTAACGGGAACCGATTATCTAAGTTCCTATATTCTCATGTGTTTGACAACATAGGCATTGGAAAGAAAAAGATCAAAGAGGAAACACCTAAAAAAAAAAAAAAMAACTATAAACCATGTTGAATGCCATTGCTGATCAACTACAGGGCCATTCGTCCCTAGCTTTTAAAGAATTATCTTCAGCAAATACTGCAGAAGAAGAACAAGAGTTTCTAGAAAATAACTTTATAAATGGGGCCTCCAGATTCAACAGTCTGGCTCCAGTCATGGAATTGCCACCAATTTCCACTCCAGCTGAGTTCTTAAGAGCCCACACCGATGACTCGAAAAACCCAGATTGTGCTATCAAGATTGCCCACGGTACAACCACATTGGCCTTCAGATTTCAAGGAGGTATTATCGTTGCGGTAGATTCCAGAGCCACTGCAGGACAATGGATTGCTTCTCAAACAGTGAAAAAAGTCATTGAAATTAATCCATTTCTTTTGGGTACTTTGGCTGGTGGGGCCGCTGATTGTCAGTACTGGGAAACATGGTTGGGTTCTCAATGTAGACTACACGAATTGAAATCAAGGGAAAGAATTTCTGTTGCTGCAGCCTCTAAAATTTTAGGGAACTTGGTGTATGAATATAAAGGTGCAGGTCTATCAATGGGGACCATGATTTGTGGATACACCAAAAAGGAAGGACCTACTATATACTATGTCGATTCTGATGGGACTAGATTAAAAGGTGATTTATTTTGTGTAGGGTCTGGTCAAACTTTTGCTTACGGTGTTTTGGATAGTAATTACAAATGGGATTTGTCTGTAGAGGAAGCTTTATATTTGGGTAAAAGATCTATTTTGGCAGCCGCTCATAGAGATGCATACTCCGGTGGTTCCATCAATCTATACCATGTTACAGAAAACGGATGGATTTATCACGGTAATCACAATGTGGATACGACTTTTTGGGAAACCAAGAAAAAGGAAGGCTCCTTCAACAATGTTATTGGTTGAGGATTTTTTTTGCAAATTTGCCTTTCCAACATATGTACAATAATGTCAAACCAATAGTGATTTATATATTTTTGAAGCAAGATAAAATGTTGAAATACTAGAAAATATAAGCATGAGCAAATGCAAGTTRAAAAGGTCTTGTTGGGTAGTATATRATAATGAATATTGACGTGATATCTTGATTGCTTGTCGTAGTTACACCTTGGCAAAAGTTTATTCATGTTATCGCAGCTATCTGGTGTTTTTCTTAGTAATGACAGCATCCTTTTCTTCCCCGTCGCTGCTTCCAGAACCGCTTTCGGAATCTGAGCCGCTCTGGCTTTCACCCCCGCTGCCACTCCCACCACCACTACCACTTCCACTACCACTTTCAGAGCCTGAATCGCTTCCACTACCACTATCACTGCCAGATCCAGATCCAGATCCACTTCCGCTACCGCTCCCAGATTCAGACCCGCTTTCACTGCGACTTCCGCTTTCAGAGTCAGAGCCACTACCACTRCCACTGCCACTGCCACTGCCGCTCCCAGATTCAGAACCTGATCTACTTTCATTATCGCTTCCAGAGCCAGAGCCAGAGCCGCTTCCGCTACCACTATCGCTACCACTCCCACTCCCACTYCCACTTCCACTTCCACTTCCACTYCCACTTTCAGAGCCGGAATCACTTCCACTGCCACKACCACTTTCAGAGCCGGAATCACTCCCACTGCCACTACCACTGTCATTACCAGAATCACTCCCACTCTCACTCCCACTCTCACTTCCACTTTCATTATGATCATCAGAAGAAGAGGTTTCACTTTCTTGCTTGGACCGTTTTTTTGGAATGGCTGTTTTCTTTGAATTACGGTTTGCAACGGAAGAAACGTTTGACAATTTTGGTGAGGAAATTTTCACTGCAGGTTCAGATTGGTTTTTCCGTGGACGACCAACTTTACCAACAGGTCTTTCTTTTGGCTTTGATGGTACCAATGTTGGAACAGGTGAAGTTGTTTTACTTTTACTAACCGGTTGTTTTGGTTGAAAAAATTTAGACAAAGACGTGGGATCAAAAGTTGGTGGAGCCTTCATTTGCTTGGAAGCTGCGGTTGACTTTTTGGAAACGCTCTTTGATTTAACAGCAGATTCRCTTTTTGGTGTCTCTCTAATGGCTGATATTATTTCAATATCTGGACTCTCATACATGGCTTCTTTCTTTGATACCTTTTTCTTGCCTGTTTTTGACGAAACATCACTCAAAGATATCACCCCGGAAAATCCTCCACTCGAAGAAACGGCTTCCTTGAGCGATGGACTCGAATTCAAACCACCTTTGAACGTAGAGTTTGAAGTCTTGGTTTTCGTTTTGGGCTTGGTGATCCGCATTGAAGTGCCTTTGGAGTTGATGGTAGCAGGCGTCATCAACTGAAACCGTGGAGCAGGTGTATCTTTGCCGGTAACGCCGAGTTTTTCAGCTTTTTGAGAAACTTTCACATTTTTAGCTGCAGACGGAAACTTACTTGAGCTTTGCAAAACTCCATTAGCAACACTGGTATGTTCATACGTTAAGTGTTTCATGGATCCAGAGGCCAATTTTCCTTTACCGTTTTTCAAAGGAACGCGTGTCACGGATATTTCTTCAATATCCGGCGACGATACATCACTAACTTCGGTTGCTGAAGGCGCTGTTTTTGATTTTGCCAACGATGGAACTGACACTTGCGAGTGATTTGCGTTTTGCAAGAGTTCTTTAGCTTTCCGCTCTTCTTCTTCCTTAGCCGCAATCAAAGCCTGCTCCTTTAGTTTCTCAGCACTAGGTAGCTGGACCAACTGCTTGATTCTTCCATTGGTAATCTTATTTGTGCAAGCATTGACAGCGGCTGCTAAAATAAGGTTCAACTGCTGAGGATTTCTGTCAATCAGAGTAGTCAACGGATTTCCCTTCAAACCTTTGCTTTTAGCAACTTGACTGACTTGGTTGATTGTCATGGCCAAAGCTTGGGTCAAAATATTTGTTGTGGTCTGTCTGTCAAGACCTTTTCTATCTCTTGTCAATATAATTAGTTGCTCTTGCAAATAATGCATTGTTCTTTTGTTAGCCTCCTCAAGGGTCTCAGATTTTTTCGGTTCTCTTGGAGTTCTTTGGAAAAACTTTTGTTGTTCTTCCTTTTCTTTTTGCTCTCTAATTTTTTGTTCGTCCTCCAACTTTTGATGGGCTTCTTCCCGCTCTTTGACATACCCCTCATCCAGTCCCCAAAGCCAGCCCTTCCCTTGCTTTGAAACTTTTACAAAAGATTTGTTAGACGACAAATTGTGACGGACAGAACTTTGCCAGCTTTCGCGACAATATTTATAGTACGGGTACAGCGTCCTGATAGACGCGTAAATATCGGCTAAACTCATACCTTTTGGTGAGCARTACTTTCTCAAGCATTCCAAAATCATTGTAGAGTAAGAAATTGTAGGTTTCGTTCTATACTCAACAGGAATTTCGTCTAAAGTGTAAACTTTCTTGGGCTCTCTTGTTGGCTTTGGTGTCGGTGGTTTTTTTGGAGTTGGCGTTTTCTTCGGAGCTGGTGACTTTGTTGTTTTCTTAGGTGTTGCAGCTTTCTTTGGTTCAGGCGACTGGACCTTTTTGCCCGGTGCTGGTGCTAGGTCTTGTGGTGAGTTTGACAAARTTTCAGGCTCTTCCAATGAAGGCCCAGGGATTTCGATGATATCTGGGCTGCCCTTCACCGGAGTCTTTTCGACCGGAATTGCAGATTTTGGTTTACGACCAGGTTTTGCCTTTTCTACGCCTGTTTTTGTAAGTGCCGGTTTGCTACCATTTGGAGTTGACTTTTTCTTAGCAGGAGGTTTTGTTGCATTTGCTTTAGCACGCACTTGAGTTTTAGCCTTTGACGCCGCCGCCGCTGCTGCCTTCTTCTTGTTTTTAGCTTCAGCTTTCGCTTTGTCCAACTCAGCTTTAGTTTTGAATTTGTTCTCGTGGATCGGATCGTTCATATTTTCAGGTAAAACAAAAACAAATGGAATGTCCGCAATTTGAATTTTAGACTCGTGTTTTAGTCCTACCGTCACGTTTTTCCCAATAAACTGGTCATTGACAAAGGCACCATTTTTGCCCAAAACAGTCAACTCGAACCTGTCGTTACCAAAATTGTAAAAAATCTGGGCGTGTCTTCTCGAAATATTTTTAGAAGACCCCAAATTTACGTCAACCTTATGTTCTTCAATGCCTACAAACGGGTCGTTTGCGGATCTTCTCCCGATGGTGACCTGCAATGTTTGGACAAAGAATGTGTAATCTTGGAAATCTAAGCGTGCATACGCAGATATTCCCGAGGTTGAAGATGTGATGTCGGTGGAATTGAGAAAAATAGCACTGTTCTGAGCACTGTTTTGTTCGGTTTCTTTTTTGATAGACAAGTTTGCGATATTGTTTGCAAGATCTTTTTCCTCGTTTGCCTTTGTGGAAAAAGAATTTTTGGAATTGTCTTCTATCTCCTGCAGAGAAGAGGTTGTTTTTTGCAACATATCTTGTTTATTTGAAATGGGTGATGTCGACGAAGACTTTTTTGTCAGTGGAGCCATGCTATTTTTTGCCATCAGTATGGATTGAGGAGTTCTATCAAAGGATTCCTTTTTAGCTGGCACCGAATTGGATTTCKTTTTTAGCGCGGTTTTAGCTGCAGGAGTTGTAGGGTTTGAATGTAGAACAAGGTCAAGCGGTTTTTCTTTAACGCAGTCTTCTTTCGCTTTTGAATCTCCTTCACCATCACTTATTGCGTTTTCTTGCGATGCGTGTTTCAAATCTCGCAGAGCGTTCAATCCCAAACGATGTCGTACGCCAGACCCAGATCTTGAAAGTCTTCTTTGCAGCTTCTGTTCTTCTGATCCAAACAAAAAATCATCTTTTCCTCCGTCCAAGCCCAGCAGCGACTCAATGACTCCTTCTGAACTTAAACTTGCCTTTCTYCCACCGAGGGTTAAACCCGAAAAACTTGACTTTCGTTGAGAAAATTGGGACGATGAATGACGTGATTTTTCATGTGGCTCTGGAATATCGAACTGGACAATTTCATTATCGTCATCTCCATCTTCCTCTTCCTTATTTTCGTTTTTTGAAAAATTGTTAAACTGCTGTGAAGAGAGCTGGTGACTATTTGTTTTTTCATCATTTTCGTCATTGTCAAAATTTTTGTGCGCTTTCGTGATAAAATCATCTTGCAAAGACGAGGTCAGAAGCTGTTGCGCTTGCTCGTCCATTTCATAGTCTGGCTTTGCAAATTCTTTGTCGYCAGCTTCTCCGGAAGTAGTCTGAACAGGTTCCCCCAGATCGTCTTCCAAAAAAACGTTATAATCTTTCCTACTGCCGKGCCCAAATTCGGTACTGCTGTTCAAAGACGGCTTTAAAGAATCTCTAAACGCTGTTCTTGGATCCTCTTCAAATATGCTCATGCTCAACCTT
Organism: Hanseniaspora osmophila; assembly: GCA_001747045.1. Lineage (NCBI taxonomy): Eukaryota > Fungi > Ascomycota > Saccharomycetes > Saccharomycodales > Saccharomycodaceae > Hanseniaspora > Hanseniaspora osmophila. The sequence goes on along the minus strand of LPNM01000007.1, from coordinate 1,447,267 downwards.
GGGCCCTTAAATCCGTCATCCATTCCATCAAAGTCTGTGGTGCCGAGACCAAGCAACAAAGATGTTGAGTCTAATCTCTTTCTAGGCACTAAATCAGGAATGGAGGTGGCACTCATAACGTGTTCGACATCCAGTGCTGAATCGCTTTTCACAAGGGTGTTGTTACTTGAAAAAGGTTTTTCGTGTGTTTGCAATGTTTTAAACGACTCTATTTGAGTTTCAGGATCTTTGTCAATTATTGCATGTTTTTGGCCAAAAGTGGCATTTTGATCTTGATCGCGCTCATTTTTATCAGTTGAATTTTGGTCATTTAGCGACATAATGAATGGCCAACAAATAATTCGTGAAATTCAAAATCGTGAATGTTCTTGTTGAGTATTGTTGAGTTAAGATATTGGAAAATTTAAACGCACGCAGAAATTAATGATATGCAATCTTTTTTTGATTTTTCTTTCAAATTTTCCTAAAGGTAATGAAGTATCGCTGCTAAATAAAACAAAAGCACTAATTGCACTTAGAACAAAAACTCTGTTTCCTGGTGGGATTGTTTGCTTGATCGCTTGTGAATTATTGTTGTTTGTGTAAATTTCAGCTGGTTTGATATGCCCTTCTTACGTGACTATAATCCATCTTTTTTGTTTACTTACCTGCAAATTAACCGCATTATGTTTTGATGTCAGTCGCTTTGGAAACTGAAAAAAAAATAAAAAAATAAAATAATAAAAAAATAAAAAAATAAAAAAATAAAAAAAAAGAAAGCAAGAAAAAACAGCAAAAGGTATAACAGTCAAGTAAAAAGTATGTTTACTTCGGGTAACACTTATCGCACTTTTAATTATAGCAAACCTGACACAAAAAGGCAAACTTTAGGTACTCAAATCAAAATRCGTATTTAGACTCTCATTTTACGTACTCTATGTATTTCTTCGTCAGTGATACACCAAGTTATTGAATCTTTTAGTTCTGTTTTCAACTCAATCATTCCCGTTTCTTTATTTGTAGCAAAGTCTTCCATTTCAAAACCCAAAACCAAAATCAGTTGGTTCAATTTGTTGAATTTCTCTCTCAAATAGTAGTGGTCTGAGGAGCAAACGGTGGAGATACACAAGCTGATTTCTTTGTCCAGCTTTAAAGCTCCCAGTTCATTGACTTTTTTTAGGCCCCAAAATTTCGGCAATAGAACAGAGGTGTTGATGTAATCAATGACATATGACAAGATCACACTATAAAATTTTGGATCACACACATTTTTGTACGGTTGTGATATGATATTCCAAAATTTAATGAAATCAGCCAAAGTCCCTAGATCTTCCAAATCCGCAGCATTGCAGAAATATGCTTGTGGAATCTCCTTCTGCGATTGGTTGAAGTCTTCTGCTGATTGATGAATGAAATTGTGTTTCCCATTTAGTAGCAACTTCCCCAGGCTCTGACACGCTTGCTTCCAGCCAATCTCAAAGATTTTCGAGGCATAGTTTTTCAAAATCAGGTCGCAGTAATCCACTGACGCGTGGTATGCGTTTTTGATCTTGTTTGCAACGGAGTCCGCATGTTTTTCAAAAATAAAGTTTGTTGGTAAGATGTTGTTTCCGTTWATTAGTTCCTCTACCAAAAGTTTTTCCAAAACCACTTTTAATGCCTGCACCGTGTTCATGTAAATCAGCAAAGTGTGGAAATGGTGCATTCCAATGTCTGTGGAATATTCATCCGCGACAATTTGCTTGTTTGAAAAAACTTCTTTCACAATGTTTGATGTTGCGCTGCCCTTGATGGTGTTTGCATACTGCTGAATGGAAGAAAAAGCCGACTTCATCACGTAGTCTCTTGTGTTGATAAGCCCGCTTTGGTTTTCGTGCTGTGGAGTAGGTGTTGAGCCACGCGCGCCAAATTTTTCCAAGGAGTCCGTGTACTTACACAAATAGGTTGGGGTAATGGACAGATCGGCAAGTTTGTTCAAAATYTTTTTGATGAACAGTTCTTTTATAATGACGTCAGGCAAAAAATCTGACATAAATTCGTCCACCAACTCAAAATCCCCAGAGTTGATGATAATAATCAAGTATTTTTTGCATATGATAGAGAAATCGTCTGTTAGTGAAGAGGTGGGAACTGGGGCATCTATTAGTTGCGGGTCGGGCTTACTGAAGGAGGAAATGTAATTGTTCAGATCAGGCATGATTTCAATATCAAACACTTTCCCCAAGTTGKTTTTGATTTGCTGTTGAAACAAGGGTTTGAAGCTTTCGTTGATTATTGCGTTTAATTTTGAGTTGAACTGATTTTCAGCCAAGCATTTTGGAATGTGTGTTACGCTTGGCTCGGAGTTTTCTTCTGTCGTGCTGTCTCGGGTCACTGGTTCTGCGTCATCCGAGAATTCTTTGTATTTGATGCTGAAAAATTTCTGGAACATTGACCAGTATCCCAAAATAATCAAAAAATCACTTAAAAACTCATCTTTCCTTTTTTGCAAATCMGATTTGTCAGTAAAAATGTCTAATATCAAAGAGCTTTGCAAATCAATTTCTTTTTGCAAGTTATCCATGATGGAGATCATTGATTTTTTGTCGTTGTTGTAAAACCTGATTATGATTTGAGAATGGTTATTGATAATCATTGAGCACATTTTGAACAAGTGCAAAAAAGATTGTGGAATGGACAATTTTTTTTTTTGCAAAACAAGGATATCCCTGGATTTGTCGTTGATGATGTTACAAATGTATTTGGAATAAAGGTCAAGACCAAGTTTTGGTTGATTGATTAAGGGGAAAATTTGGAAACTCTGCTGTAAGATTTGCAAGTTTTTGTTGTCGTTGGGATCGTGGTACAACTTTTCGCAACTTTGATCAAAAACGTTTTTGTTGATTACCAAAATGTCGTTCATTGTTTTTGTTATGAAGGAAACCGGTTCCATTGGCAAATCGCTTGTGGGGATGATTTTTCTTGCGAARTCTGTGTTCAAATATTCAAAGTCGTTGTTGATCAAACTCAAAATATCTCTTATATTTTGACTGGCTTCCAACAATTTTTTGTTATTGTTCACGTTGTCGTATTTTTGCCTGCTACTATTTGGATCAAAATCTTGGTGAATTTGTTTACATTTTTGTTTGATTTTTTGCAGGTTGTTCAAATAATTGTATGTTGACTGGACAGACTCGTATTCTGTAGTCAGACTAGTCAAGATCTCTTGTATTTTTGTTGAGATTTGGTAATTTTTYTCGTATTTGTTTGATTTTAAGCTTGAGTGGAATCTCGACAAAACAGATGACAAAGACGTTTTGTTCAATTCCAATGTTCTTCCAAAATCTTGCTCGTTCGTGATGACAGTGTTGTTGATATAATTGATCAAATCAGTGTATGTGTGCTCRTGCTCGTCTTTCAATGCCTGCAACAATTTTGCCGCTTGATCCTGGGTCTTGAGCGTCTTGTACAAAATYGTTTCAAAATTTTCCAACTTGGCATGAAGAGTGTCCTCGTCAAAATTCTGTGAGGTGGTCATTTTTTATCTCTATAATGCGCCCTRTTTATCACTAKTTGCGCGTGTGTTRAATTGTGGGCTTTGTTGTTTTCAATTGAATTGTTACAAAGTAAACTTGTTTTTGCAAATATCTATTCACGTTTGTATCYTTGCAATCTGTTATTCTGCATCTARCATGTTTGTGTGTGTRTGTGCTCTTTTTGTCCGAGAGTTGTCTTTTTCTRCCGAACTTGTTTCTKCTCAAGCCCAATTTGTTCGGACTTTGAAAGTGCGACACGACTTTACTAARGAATTTKTTTTTTGCACATTTGTTTTGTAAAATTCGCACCCCTTACATTTATGTTTTTAACGCATTGTTCATTGAAACCAGGTCATTTGTTTRATAATGATTGTTCTTGTAGCTTACTYYTTCATATTACCTTYTACTTGTTACTCAARAKTATAGAGACTAACATCCAAAGACTTGCACACAGTGACTTGCAATAAAGGACATCCAATACAGAGAGAGTCACAATTACTCACAATTACTCGTTTTTGCTTGTAATTGCTCGTARTTTTTTTTTAAGCAGTAGTATTAATATATTATAACTAAATAAAAAAAAATATCCAACTAAATTAACCAAAAAGTTAACTAAAAATAACTAATTCTAACTATAATAAAAATGATGATAATGATAATGATAATATTAATATGGTAAGAAAAAAAATCACCATGTACTATAAGGAATGAACACTGAAAAAAAAAAAGAAAAAACACGCAAGATAACATATTAGTCTTTGACAATCAAGCAACAACAACTGGTTCTTCTTCGTAGTGTTCATCYTCTTCAACTTCGTGCTGTTCTGGCAGTTCTTCTTCTTCTTCTTCTTCTTCTTCTGGCAATTCTTCTTCTTCTTCTTCTTCGTCGTAATAATCGCTTCTGAAAGATAGAGTTGGTTTGACTTGAGCAGAGTCCAAAGTCCAGTTGTTCAATGCACCTTCTGCATCCATGATRATTTGTTTTGAAGCTTCGTATCCGTCGTAAGCTGGTCTTGTTTCACCTGGAGTCACTGGAGAATCATCCAATAATTCCAACATGGCTTTCCCGTATCCTGCAATAAGAGCCAATTTTTCAGAATGTTCAATAATAGAATCAAATTGGTAATTGAAAGCAGCTCTCAATTTGGATCTTGTAATGTTTGACAATTGTGCTTCTGCAACCAAACTTTCAGCTTCTGCTCTAACCAATTCTTGTTCCAAAACTTCCAATTTTGGAGATTGTGGGTCTTTATATTTCAAATAAGCAATTTTATCAGCCAATTTTGCCTTTCTGTCTCTTGATGGTTGAACAGATCCTTCAATATCTCTTATAGATTTGATAGTCAATCTATATTGATCATATCTATCAATAAACTGATCATCCAATTCACTAATTTCGTAAATTAAAACTCCCAATTTATCGGTAATATCGGAAACATCATCATCATTTTCCAAACCCCAAACACTCAATTGTTTTGCAGCTTCTCTTCTTTCATTTGCAACCATTTCCAAAGATCTTAAAACGTTTTTTTCCATTTTAACCAAAGTGTTTAATTTTCTGGATAATTCTGGACCAAATGAACCAGCAGCATTTTTTCTAAAAGAATAAGCTAAACCACCTCTACCGAAAAACTTGTTTTTGGTAGAACTTGGAGGTGGAGGAGGGTTTTGTAATTCAGAAGCCGTTGGGGCTCTTTGGTTTCTTAGAGAGTATGTTCTATGCATTTTTTTGTGGGTGGTTTTGTTTGGTTTRTTCTTTTTTGTGCTAAGAAAGAAGAAGTGGTATTAATARAAGAATAGATAYAGTAGTGTGGTWTATAATAACTATTCATACACAATGATATGAAAGAAAGRATGAGWTAAGAAWTTTTTACCTTGATTAAGAATGAAGAYGATWTTGATAAATTACTTTAGTGATAATAWAATGGATATGAGACACCCTTTATAAACTCTTTTGAAAGTATACAGTATATACTATWCAGTCTTTATATATACACACTAAACAATCAAKTTCAATAAACAATCATATATATATATATYATATTATATATTATATATGAATGTAYATATACAAATACCAAAGTACCAAAATATTAGACAATCTTTTTTATTCTGGATAAATTGACTATTTTAATTAATTTGGTGGGTATTTATACTATATATTATAACTTATATATATAGTATAATATTAGATTATAATAGCCTGTATAGTAATAATTTAAACAAAACCCAGCAATATAATAATGTAATAATTAATCAAAGATAGGTAGTATCAGTAGTAGTAGTAGTAGTGGTAGTAGTAGTAGTGGTAGTGGTAATACCAGGAGAAAGAACATTCTATCATTCAGAACATTACAAACTGTACCTTTTTATTTTTTTTTTCTTATTTCTTTTTATTGTTCTTTTGTCTCTCTATTGTTCTTTGCTTTGTTATTTTAAAACTCAGTGTTTCATTTTATTCTTTCCTTTATGTTTTTTTTTGGGTACAGTTTATGGATTTGATTAATAGATGTGTATTGTATTGTATTGTATTGTATTATATTGTTTTGTTGTGTTACGTTACCCGATTGAGAGGCGTAGTAAATAGGGGAGAGGCTTTAGGGGACCAATGGGAAAGTAGATTGAATAAAGATAATAAACTGTATGGAAGGATAAGTGAATGTAGTAGAGTTGAATAGGGATAAATAGATAATAGAGGTTTTGAGGGGAGAACGAGAAGGAGAAGGAGAAGCAGAAGMAGAAGAAGAAAGAGAACGAGAAGGAGAAGGAGGAGGAGGGGGAGGGAAAGGGAGGTTCGCGTGTTTGTATGGTTATTTTCCATTAGTAGATTATGAATGGTGGTGGGTGTTTGGWACGTATACCAGCAGGGTAAGTAGAGTCTAATCTTTGTTATATGCGATAAAAAGGGGAATCRACTATATACGATATTATTAGCATTTTGTGGAAGTATTCGTTAATAGCGGGTATGTGGAATCATAGACGTACTTACACTACTACTGTTTATATGAATACTACTATTGTATATATGAATACTACTACTGTATATATGAATACTACTACTGTATATATGAATACTACTTTGTTTATATGAATACTACTTTGTATATATATATATATATACGTAATTCTCACAAGCAGGTGTAGTCAGGACAAGATCTCTCCATTGATGATCGCATTTAATCTTGCTTCTTTCAATGCGTCTGATTTCTTGGTATTGATTTCATTATCTGGTTTGATTTTCAATTTGTTTAAAATGATTAATGAAGATAGATGTTGAGGATGTTGGAATTCGCAATGTTTGGTTCCCAGAGGACAAAATCCGTTAAGGTATCTTGGACAAAGAGTATTGTAATATTTAAGTATTTTCGTTTTTTTTCTTTGAGCGCCATCACGTGCCTTGGTGATAGAAGAAGAAGTATTAGTAGCAGTATTGGTTGTGTCACTCTCTTTGTTCTCTGCTAGATCAGCAGACATTTCCGTGTCAAGTCCCACCTCGTCGTCTTCGTCCTCGTCCTCGCTGCTCAGTTCCACTTCCACCGGACCCTCGGGTCTCGTGTGTTTGAACTTACATTGGGGTCCCATATAGCAAAATCCCAACTTGTATGCCTCGCACTCTTCTTCCACTCCGTCTTCYGAACCACCATTACTTTTGTCCTCGTCCACTGCAGCAAGACTMACCACGTTTTCCACATCGTTGAGTGGGAATGTGCCGAGATGTTTGTTGATTAGAATGCCCGTTTTGGGGTCAATGTGTTGAAAGGGACAATCTTCGTGTTTGTTATTTGAGTTTGCGTTGCAAAACCCGTTTTTACTGAAAAACAAACATTCGGGCATCTTGCGCAGATTATACTCGTGTAAATATTCACATTGGTCATTTTTTTTGCACAAACCTTTGAGCCAATGTTTGCACACAATCTTGTTGTAAAAATTAGAAATAACGTGTTTCCCAAACGGACAGTTGCATCCCATGTGGTACGGGCATCCGGTGCTGCCGTTGTTTTGGTTCATCATCGTGGTGTTATAATTATTGTCTCCAAAATTGGTGTCTCTTTTGGCATGATAGTGTTCGCATAGTCTGATATTGTTTCTTGAATCAAATCCATATTCTTTGTACAAGAAATCTTTGAATTTAAACGTGTACTGGTCTTTCACAGATTCGTTGAGTATAGACATTGTTTTGTACCTCTTGCTTCTTTGTCTCTTCTTTTGGCTTTCACTCTGGCTTCACTCTGGCTTCCACTTTGTCTCTTCTTTTGTCTCTTCTTTTGTCTCTTTTTTTGTCTCTTCTTAGCACAATCTTGCTCAAGATTTACATTAAACAGTCGAGTATTCCAAAGTGCAACTCGGCATACACATCGGCAAA
>LPNM01000007.1:1418022-1431430 GCA_001747045.1 Hanseniaspora osmophila | reverse complement strand
CAATCATCCTACAGAAAATGGAAATTATCAAACCAAGGAGAAATAATGAAAAATGATATGAAATGAGTTCAATGACAACGCATCTCGTTGTTACATCTGACTAAAGTATGTGATTAACTAGTTTGTCCTGAGAAGGGACTTCAAAAAGAGAAGAAGAAAACTTCAAAGTCAACTCCACCATGACTGCTGAGCCAAGTAGAAAAAAATTCAAAGTGTCCTCACCGGACTACTCAGAATTTGCCAAAGGTGCTATTGTCAAGATCAGACTGGAGAATTTTGTTATTTACAAGTTGACAGAGTTCCATTTGTCCCCGAGTTTGAACATGATCATTGGTCCTAATGGGTCCGGAAAATCCACTTTTGTTTGTGCTGTTTGTCTTGGGCTTGCAGGGAAACCAGAATACATAGGAAGAGCTAAAAAAATTGAAGATTTTGTTAGAAATAACACACAATCTTGTAAGATTTCTATTTTTTTGAAAAACGATTATGGAAAATTGTCCCAAAGCACAAAATTGAGAAATTTCATTCAAAAAAATCAAGACATCATTGAAGTTAAAAGAATCATTTACAAAAACCCATTATCTGCAACTAACTCCACCAGAAATTATAATGGAAATAAAACCAATCAAAGTGCGAAAAAATCAGAGTATTTCATAAACAACAATCCATGCTCTGAATCTCTTGTCAAAGAACTGGTATCATTGTTGAATATCCAGTTGGATAATTTGTGCCAATTTTTGTCACAGGAAAGAGTGGAAGAGTTTGCAAAATTGAAAAGTGAAAAACTTTTGACCGAAACAATAAGATCTATTCAGCCAGATTTGATTCAAGTTTTTGAAGGTTTGCAAAATAATGAACTTGTGAAAATGGAGAAAACTAAACAATTGAGAAATCAGATGAAAATGCTTGAAGATTCCACAACCAAAAGAGACGAATTAAAAGGAAAAGTGGATGAATTGCAAAATTACAGAGAAAAAATAAAAGAAATTGAATTGCATAAAAAATTAATTCCCATTGTGAAAATCAAAGATTTTGATAAAAGTAGACAGAARTTGAAACAAGAATTGAAAACCATCAAAAGTCATTACATAGAACTGACCAAAAAAGCAGAACCTTTCCAATCAGCTTTACAAAGATTGACAGAAGATTACAAAAAATCCCAAAACTTGTATAAAAACTCTGAAAAAGAGGTGATTGTGTTGAATAACGARCTGAATCATAAAATGAAAAAAATTAAAAAAGTTGTTTCCAAAATCGATGAAAACAAAAAGAAAATACAATACTATCARAAGAGAAACGAAGCATGTTTGCATCAGATAGAAACAGAAAAGGTGAAAAAAGAAAGTTTGGTAAAACAATTATCCAACTTGAACTCCCCAGATCAATCGGAGTTTGATAAACTACATGAACAAAGAAAATTGAAAACAATTGCGAAAAATAATAAAGTCGCGGAATGTGAAACGTTAAACGATGAAAGAATGTCTGTTTCAAGTAAGTTAAGTAAAGAAAGACAAGTGATTCAACAAAGACAATCCTCATTGGAAAGTAATGACCCAATTCATATCTTGGATACCCAAAGATTCAAACCTGAAATCAAAACTGCAGTGCTTTACTTGAGAGAGCAAGCAGACGATATCAACTCCACAATTCTGCCACCACCAATCATGTCTGTGTCAGCCACAAATGTTGCGTATTCGAGGTTTTTGAATGCCGTGGTTGATAGAAACGTGGCAATGGCCTTCACAATCACCTCAGACTCAAGCTACCACCAGTACTCGTCAATGTTGTTAGATAAATGGGGGTTGAACATCAGACAATTGTCAACGGAACCTGTATYACAACCAAATATYGATTCCAAAACTTTGCAACAAGAGTGGGGGTTTGATGGRTATCTGCTTGATTTTGTGAAGGGTGAGCCRGCTGTGATACAGATGTTGTGTGAACAAAGTCGTATTCAACAGATCCCAGTGTCCGCGAAACCACTGACAAATRACATTGTTGAAAGACTGAAGAATTTCAAAGATCAAAARGGTAACTTGATTTTCCAAAGAGTTCTTGCGGGGAACACYATTTACAATTTCAGACAGTCCAAGTATGGGGATAGACAAATTTTTTACACCTCAAGTAACATCCACCAAAACAACACACTATATCAAGGTAATGTTATCTCTGAAGAATATAAAAACAAAATTCTGGAATTCATTCAAACAAGAACAACCAATGTCGAAGCGTACGAACAGAGATTGCATGAATTAAAAGAACAAGAAAGAGCCATTAAGAATGARATAGACTCGTTTGTTGAAGAAGTCGATAGAGTTGTACAGGAAGAAGTCCGTTTGAAACAGCTAGGGAAAGAATATAGAAGAGTGCAAGCATATATCGAAAAAGCAGATAGCAACATTTCTCATTTTAATGAGCAGTTGAAAAAAGACGTGTCGTCCAAAACTCAGCAACTACTTTTTGACAACATAACGTTATCTGGAACTTTATGTCAGCAAAATGAAGAGATGTTACGTTTCAATGTCAAAGTTGACGAAATGAATGCCCGGATGCTTGAGCAAAAAATTGTCATCTTTGATAAGAAAAATAAGTTTAAACATAAAGAAGACGAGTACGAAGGATTGAACAAAGAGCTAGAAGAAATGGACAAACTCTACCGGGACAAAGCAAATGAGTACAAAGAGTACAAAAAGAACGACAAAGTTCTTCAATGGAAGACCGAGATTCGTCAGTACTCAGAAGACTTGCTGCTCAAATTGAAAAATTTGTCAGATCATTATCAAGACATTCAGAAATTTGACACAGAATCGATTAGAGAGGAAATTGAAAATTTGGAAGACGACATCAAAAACTCCAACCACGATGACTCGGTAATTAATATTTTGGAAACCACGGAAGAGAAAATAAAAGTACTAGAAAGGGACATTCCAAAAGCTCAACAGGAAGTTTTCCAATTAGAAGAACAAATGAAAACTGATCACGAGTTCCTTCTACCCAAGCTTGAACATATGGTGTCTAAGATTTCCACGAGATTTGGAACGCTATTTCCGAATGTCGGATCTGCAGGTGCTGTGGAATTGGACACTAAAAAGGATTATCATGATTGGAACTTGAAGATCATGGTGGCTTTCAGGGACAATGACAAGTTGTCGCCCTTAGACTCTCACACCCAGTCTGGTGGTGAAAGAGCSGTTTCCACTGTCTTGTATATGATTGCGTTGCAAGAGTTTACCACCGCACCGTTTAGAGTTGTTGATGAAATCAATCAAGGTATGGATTCCAACAACGAGAGAATTGTTCACAAGGCGATGGTGGAAAACGCATGTGCTGAAAAGACTTCCCAATACTTTTTGATCACTCCAAAATTGCTTACGGACCTACACTACCATCCGAAAATGAGAATTCATTGTGTCATGGCAGGGGCGTGGATCCCCAATCCAAGCGAAGACYCAGAAAAAATTCACTTTGGTCAAACTTCCAATTATGTGTTTTGAAAATATGAAACTTGTGTAATTTTATAAACGAATGACTTTGATGAATACTTTTTGTTCTAAAATACTATTGTTCAAAAGATGTTGCCGCGCGGGGAGGGGAGATTTTTGTTTTTTTTTTTTTTGTGTTCTATGCATATCGATAACGAAAAAAACAAGACACAACGCGAACCAAAAATTATTGCTTATCGGCTAACAATCGGGGCTGAAAAAATAAAAGATTATTCAAATCTTTGAGAAAAACACACTGCTAGTGAAAACTAGTGAAAACTAGTGAAGCAGGTTGAAAACTTATGGAAAGAAGTACTGCAAAGGGAGAGTTCATTTCTGTCAACATAACTAATGTCTGATGAAGATGCTGTCCACTTTGCTACAAATTACAGTCCCGATGTAGCAGTCACCCATTTCAAAACAGACACAGAAGTCAGTCCCTTAGAGCAAACGGTCAAGCTATCTACTAGAAAAATTAYTGAAAACCCTGATATAAAGGTTACTTTYATCGAGGAGAAAGTTCCTCCACGCAAGTCCAAAAAAAAAAAATTGGTGAAACCCGCTCGAAAACTTTTTGGCAAAAAAAATGCTCATAAGAACARGTTCATTATGGTTCATGTGCATGACGAAGACTTTTCAACCCCTTACGAAGCCACCCTTTCATGCATACAAACGGGCTTGAAAAAAGCGAGAATGAAATACTATGATATGTTGATTACTGGATTTACAGCTGGTTTGGTTTTCGGTATCGGTGGTCTTCTTTGCACACAAGTRAATGGCTTGTTTTGGGCAAACCCAAGAGAGAGAGACGACAACATAGGTTTTGTTAGGTTTGGAAGAGGCATGGTCAGTTCATTGGGTCTTTTTTTCGTTGTGGTTTTGGGAATCGAATTGTTTAATTCTAATGTGATGTTTCTTACTGTTGCTTGGTGCGTCGGCAAAGTGACAATTTTTGACATGGTGATAAATTGGAGCATTGTGGCAATCGGAAACATTGCAGCCACCCTCTTCAGCAGCTACGTGATTTTATTTTTGATTCAGAGGAAAGGCCAAACCGATCTTGTAGGTCTTGGCTCTCAGTACTTTATGAACTCGAGGCTAGGACACAATGGTGTTCAGCATTTCATCAGAGGGTGTGCAGCAAATTTCTTAGTTTGCCAGTCGGTATATTTTGGTATTATGTGTAAGCCTTTACACGCTAAGCTACTTATGATTTTTATTGGAGTTTTCACTTTTGCTACAGTAGGATTCAACCACATCATTACTGAGCTATTTTTGATTCCTTTCTCCATATTCAATGTAGGTGCGTTTGAATTTGACAAAGTTGAGCTATATGATTTTGGCCAGTCTGCCCCATTGTATGCYGACTTGCTACAAAACGGTCAGTATCGTGAAGCACAAAAAAAACTAGTYATTAGGTTTATTACGAAAATGTTTATTCCTTCWTTTTTTGGAAACATTGTGGGAGGCATTGTTTTTACAATTATCATACCGTTTTATATGCATTATTACGCCGTGAAGCAAGACGCCGTGAAATTGGGGTTCAAAAACTTTGACTATGAAGATTCGAGACCAGATATCATTTCAGACTCGATGATGAGCAAAGCGAAAAGAATTTTTYYAAAGGCAAGAAAAAATCMCAAACGATAATTTGTTTAATACTTCCTTTTTTAAYACTCTTATAATGTATGGCAATGTCCAACACTTTTCAGTTGASTTRTGGAGTGCTCACTTTGAAACTTGCCACAAGTCAARCGATCATGTTTAGCTCCAGTCACGTGAATTARAATGGKTTTTTTTTGGAGTTTGGTTRGCCTCATCTCCRTGGACCGTAAAATMCAATTACTCCAAGCTTCCGRAAACATAGGCCTAGCTTTCAATAAGAGGCAATCTCACAAACACAAGGCMACCAGGGAGTCTACACATTCAAATGCTTATTATAAGAAGAGCTTACTCAACGGGGAAACTCCGCTCCTCTCTTTTGGGCTCAAAATCAAAGGAACTTTTGAAAAAAAAACCTGTTCAAAATCTGCATCCACAAAAACCAGCGAGAACCAGGTTTGCTCCTTCCCCAACTGGATTTCTACACATGGGATCGCTTAGAACAGCSTTGTACAACTATCTTTTAGCAAAAAATACCGGCGGGCAGTTTTTACTAAGGTTGGAGGACACTGATCAGAAAAGGTTGGTGYCAGGTGCAGAACAGAACATATACGATTCTTTGAAATGGTTAAGCATTGAATACGACGAGGGCCCAGGGAAAAATGACAACACGGATATGGGTCCTTACAGGCAGAGCGACAGAAGTAAGATATATTCCGAGCATGTGGAAACTTTACTGAAGAACGGACATGCATACCGTTGTTTTTGCAGTAAAGAGCGACTTGACGGACTGAGAGACTCTGCTCAAAAATTGCAGCCTCCAACAACTGTGAGCTACGATAGACATTGTTTGAAGTTGAGCAAATCGGAAATTGCACAAAAGTTGGAAGACTCGGAAAGTTTCACTATTAGATTGAAGTCGCCTGATCAATACCCTGAATTTGAAGATATTCTCCATGGGAAACTAAACATCCAGCCGCAAATAAACTACAATGACGTTCGGTATGACGATCCAATTTTGATGAAATCCGATRGSCTGCCAACGTACCATTTGGCCAATGTGGTGGATGACCACATAATGAAGATTACGCATGTGATTAGAGGAGAAGAATGGCTTCCGTCTACGCCTAAACATCGCGCACTGTACAATGCTTTTGGATGGGAATCTCCGAAATTCATTCACATTCCCTTGTTGACTTCGGCAAACGACAAGAAGTTGAGCAAACGGAAAAATGATGCGAGCGTTTTGGCCATGAAAGAGAAAGGAGTTTTGCCTGAAGCATTACTAAAYTTTAGTGCGTTGTTCGGATGGTCGCCACCTAGAAACATTTCTGCCAMAACTCATGACTGCTAYTCTTTGAAAGATTTGATAAAAATTTTTGACTTGAACAATTTGACAAAGGGCAATGCAAAGGTTGACGAACAAAAATTGTGGTTTTTGAACAAACAYCATTTACACAAGAGGCTAGAAGACCCTTCAACYTTCAACGAGTGTGTTGATGAAATACATGCTTYAATGGGCCAAAASTACGCAAAGGATAAGATAGCTAAGGTTTTGGAGAAAGTTGGACCCTCTTTAACAACACTGAAGGAGTTTCCCGTTTCATACAGCTATTTTTTTGAGAAACCTGATTACAAGACCAGCGGTGTACTAAATTTCAAAGAGAACCATGAAGTTAGTGAAATRAAGAAGGTTYTATCAAGCTTAGATGGGATCTCCCCTCAAAATGCCACTCAGATGAYCGACGATTTAGCTAAATCTCTCGGTGTGCCTAAGAAGCTTATATTTGAAAGCTTGAGATACGCCTTAGCTGGGTCACACTCCGGAGTCAAGCTCCCTGTTCTGTTGGACCTCCTGGGGCCAGAAGAAACACAASTAAGAATATCTGAAGGCTTGATGTCGCTGGATTTGTGATTTTATAGAGTGCCGGCATTCAGGTTGTAGCACTRATTTTGCCTTTGAATATATCTTGTACATAAACTAACCGTTGTTTGAACTAATTTTTCAACTGTTCAAACTTTGGCACCATATCAATTAAAGGACCTTYCCCACCCCCATTAATGCACGTGAGCAAGAAACATGCCTAAATCGCTCTTGCAGATCATGCTTTCTTGAKGTTTCYAGACGTTTCTTCCCGAAAGGCTAATTTTTTTTTGTTTTTTTTTTTTTACTTTAAAGGGAGCGCGGATATCTTGTATCAAAATACTGCTAGGGACAATTTAAACACAGGACTTACCTTTTATGACCGATCAAGGTTTACAAGTAGATTTGAARWTAAAGTRAAARCAAACCAAAATAAACATCAATCCATTATCATCATTATGTTTGGAGCAGTAGCCGCAGGAAACCCTATTCAATTGTCCGAGGAAGTGCCMAACTCCAATGGTTTACAACACACCATTGTCCTATCTTCTACCAAACCAAAACAATATTCTCATATTACTCTTTTCCAGTTACCGAATGTTGCACTTCCTGCWGACTTAGTAGCAACAGTTTAYTTCAAACTCAGTGTTGACCAAGATTTCCAGTTGTTTGGGTACTTAGCAGCTGAAAAACCAAGTGCCATTTTCAAAGTCACTTTACCTGGAGCCAAGGGCGATGACAGCGGCAACCTCGGRGAAATAGATATGGATGTTGATGGTGTCGATACGGGAGCTGATTCCGGAGACGTTAACAACATTTCGCAGGTGCTTATTGGTATATCAGTGGAGCCGCGTGTCCAAGGGTTGGCAAAAGTACAGCAATTGAAAGAGATGAACATGGCCAGGGCTTCRGGAAATGCCATGGTGCTTTCAAAAAATTTGAAAAACACAAATCCAGCCATCCCTCCTGAAACTCCTGGTGAACTGGCACAGCGTTTTCCGGTTGTCACTCAGCAACTTGCGGCCAACATTGTGCAGCATGCATACAATTACTTGACCGGATTTTTAGATCCTGCAGGGAACGTGAGYATAAAGAGATTTGACACCTGGTGGGACAAGTTCAAAGTGAGGTTAGCAAACGATGCTCATTTTATTGATGAAGTCACTTCGGACTAGAGTAARTAAAGYTCARATCAATTTTGTGYAATTATGTACTATGAAATTATTTTACAAAAAAAAAAGTTGTTTCCTACCATTCACAATTCGTCTTGAAAGTCTTTAATCCGTTTGGCCATTGGATTGCCGAAAACYGCATGTCTTGCTTCAATGAACTCTTTATTGAAATCGTCTTGTTCCAAATCTCTTTGTTCAATGTTCACACTTGAATCCAGATGCTTTTTTCTTTGAACTGCTTGWTCGCTGATCCATTTCATRAAATTTTTATCTTCAATTTTAAATCCGGTTTCCTTTTTCAATTGAGCCAATGTCTTGTAAAATTTTCTGATGTGGAATTCRTCCAGGTCTTCTTGTTGRATCTGCTTGCAATACTCGTTGAACCATACTTTAACAGCATCTGAATCGGTTGATCTTTTCATTATGCTTTTGCCCCTTGTATGAGCTGTGTTTAGTTCTAAAGTTGACAAAATGTCCAAGATTTTGATTTTGATRTCTTGATCTGTGGTGCTAAAATAAACATGCATCAAGGTCCCATAGACTTGATCCAGATTCGAGGCCTTTGGTGCAACGTTTTGTAGAATGTTGATGAATCTCTTGATGATTGTTTGATTTTTGAACACCATCAATGCGTCTAAAATTTTATCCACGTTTGTTGGGTAGAATGCTTCAATGGCTGGTGGGTTATTTCTCAAGCATGCGGCAATCAATCTAGTGGTCATTTCTACAATTTGCAAATTACTGTTGTCGTGGAAAATCAGTTCCATCAAAATTGGCTGCTCGTACTTGATAAGTTTGTAGCCGTGTTTGTAGTCATGTGAAAATTCCATCAAAYTGTCCAAATTGCCAATGATTTTTTGCAAGTTATTTTCATCAATGTCTTGCTGCATTKCTTCAAAGTAAGACACAAACTCGTGCAAATCTTCTTCGTTATTTAATTGTTCTAATCCCTGTTCCTTGTGAGATGCAAAGTTTTGTTTATCTGCTAGAGAAGAAGAAACATCTGGATCACTGGCAGGAGCAGGAGCAGCAGGAGCAGGAGCAGCTAGTTTGGCTTCTTTTTTCCCCGTATCCATGTTGATTCTGATGTCTAAACCTTTTGGAATGATTTGTTTTGGCTTGATCTCTTGCCACTCGCTCAAAGGCTCAAATTCTAGAGGATAACAGAGCTGGGTGTTGCACACCAAATTCAGGTCAACGTTGATTGTTAAGTCGTCCTCAAGCTGATCTTGCTTTTCCAGAGTCGTGGGWGYTGATTCTTCWGTTGATGATTCTACTATTGCGGGTACCAGTGTTATTGGATTACAAAATGTTTTTTGTARCCAKGCAAAGGATATGAGTAGAGATAAGCAGTGTTGCAATGTAACTCTCATCACTGTGTGTCTGTTATGACTTTTTTGTAGTTTGTRATCTATTATTTTTTTCAAGTATCAAGTCCTGGGATAATATATTTAATCAACACTCGCAGTATGATTATGTTGATTTTACACACACACACACACACACACACACACAAATTGGTTTGACCTTATATAGTCGCTCAGCGAGGTGTCTTGATATATATGTGGACTGCGTTTCTGATGACGTTTCCTTTTTTCGTGGATGTGTAAACATTTGCACGTGATCCAAGTTTTTCAATTTATGGATACAAATTAATAGGCTAAAAAGTCACACAAGTTCTCAATTTAGATTCTACTAGATTACATTATACCCTTATATTGAATTGCAGACTATGTACGTACTTTGTTTTACTTTAGTGTTGTTTAATTTTGATGAATTCTTTTATTCAACCAGTTCAGGCCGAAGCAGCGTTCAAAGCTTGTTTGATGTCTTCCAACAAGTCTTCAACGTCTTCAATACCAACGGACAATCTGACCAAATCGTCGTAAACCCCTGAGGCTTCTCTTGATTCTTTTGGAATACCTCCATGGGTCATGACGGCTGGGACTTCCAAAAGAGATTCGATCCCACCTAGAGATTCAGCCAAAGTGAACAGTCTTGTAGAAGAGGAGAATTTGGCAGCAGCTTCAGCACCGCCTTTGATTCTGAAAGAGATCATACCACCGCCTAGACCGTTTCTGTGTTGTTTTTGGACAACAGCGTTTTGTGGGTGAGATTTCAAACCTGGGTAATTGACTGCAATGACTTTGTCAGTTGTGTTTTCCAAGAAAGTTGCGATTTTCAAAGCGGATTCTGAAGCTTGTTTGACTCTTAAATGCAGAGTTTTCAAACCTCTGTGAGCTAACCACGAATCAAATGGAGATGGAATGGCACCAACGGCGTTTTGCAAAAATTGTAGTTTTTCAAACAAAACTTTATCGTTTAAAGCCAAAACCCCCATAACGACATCTGAATGTCCGTTGATGTATTTTGTAGCGGAATGCACAACAATGTCGGCACCCAAAGTCAATGGGTTGGACAAGTATGGGGACAAGAAAGTGTTGTCGACAACCAACAAGATGTCTTTGTTGATGGATTTGATGGTTTCAGAAACCAATTTGATGTCGGTGACTTGCAAAGTTGGGTTTGTTGGAGTTTCAATCCATACCAATTTTGTTTGTGGTTTGACCAATTTTGGCAAATCTTCCAACAAATTGTTTGTGAAATCAGTTTCAACACCGTGGGTGTTGGCAACTTTAGTGAAATATCTGTGGGTACCCCCGTAAACGTCTCCAATGGAAATGGCATGGGAACCTTGAGGCAAAGATTGCAAGATGATGGCGGTTGTGGCAGATCCAGAAGCAAAGGCTAAACCGTATTTACCCTTTTCCAAAGCAGCAATGGCATCTTCAAAGTTTTTTCTGTTTGGATTGGAAGATCTCGAGTATTCATATTCCCCCAATGGTTTTGCTGGAGCAGATTGGGCAAAAGTGGTGGACAAAGAAATAGGTTCGATAACAGAACCATGACTGTCGACGTGAGAACCGGCATGAACGGCTAGAGTGGCAAATTGGTCGTTGTTGTTGATGGCCATTGTGTTATTGTTATTTGTCTTTGAGAAAAGTTGTTGTTGTTGTTGTTGTTGTTGTTGTGGGTGGTGTTTTTTTTTATTTTGTTTATGTTTCGGTTATATGGGAAGAAGAAAAAAATTTGAAGAWTTTGAAAGAAGRTWTGWTTTTATTTMAAAGCTTCTTGAATTTCAGTAAGAGAAGGGTGCTTATATATATAAAAAAAAAATACTCTGGCAAAATAAAGAGACCATGTCACGCAATTGATTACTAATGATCGTTACCAAACGCACAAACTAATATCCCGTCTCAATTTTTCAGATGAGCTTCTATGGAAGTTCCACTGGTTATTATATATGGATGTACAGTTGAATCGGCTTGTTTTACTAGATAAATACCGAAGATACCATGCATTTGCTTTTATTCAGATTGGTGAAAATAAATTTACTGTGGTGATATATTCAGAAACTTTGAAAATTTCCACACTATTCGTACCTCATCTATACAAGAATTATTTTTTTGACAGATCTAAAATATCTATTCAAGCAGAAAGATTTGCAGAAAACCAAGTCCACAGTTATTTTATTTCTCCTTTATAATACAAATCATCTCACGTGAAATGATGATGATGATGATGATGGTGACATTTCTTTTCAAAAGAAAAAAAAAAATAAAAAAATTACACCGTTTTTTTTAATTAGGGATTATATCCTCTATCATTATTAGTCATTTCACGTGAATAACAACTAACAGAAAGTCATATGACTGTCACGTGGCAGTACTGKTTGGAAATGAATTGCATCGTTTCACTCGCTACAGTGGTAAGTGATGTGCAATAGACTTTATTTTTTTGTYTTTTAAAATCAATTATATCAATTATATCAGTTAATTAATGAATAGGGTAAAAATAAGTACATATATACATATATCATATCTACGATAATAATGTATCATTCTTCAAATTACTCTTTCTCCTTAATCGAACAAACCGAAACCCATGTCTTCATCGGATTCTTCAGCTTCTTCTTCTTGAGCTTCTTCTTCAGCAGCATCGGCACCACCAGCAGCAGCACCAGAAGAACCAGCAGCACCAGCTGGAGCAGAAGTTGGAACAGAGGCCAATTTTTCGTTACCTTCGGCAATCAATTCTTCAACAGATTTACCTTCCAAAGAACTCAACAAAGTAGAGACTTTTTCATCTTCAACTTCAATACCAACACTTTCCAAAACGGATTTGATAGAGTCAGCAGATGGAGTGGTACCAGCAGCGTTCAACAACAAGTAAGCAGCCAAATATTTCATTTTTTTGTTATTTTTGGGTTTGTAGGGTTGGTTATGTTTTGTATTGATATATATATGTATATAGGATAGATAGTGAGAAGTAGTAAGGACGATCTACAAATGTCGAATATAATTCGCAAGTGAAAATTTACCAGAGTAAAAACCAAAAAAAAAAAATTGTAAAAGAAAAAATCCTAAAAACCAATCACATGACCTTGTGTGCCAACATTAGATTTAATAAACTGTTACATMCCAGGAAACTTAGGCACAAAGATAGGAAGAGAAAAAGAGATGAATGWGATACAGCTTTCCAAAATCCGGGTACTGAAAATTTGTTTGAATAACAGCTTAAACATTATAAACTAATGTAAAAGCAGGCACTCAATATAACAATATATCAACAATCAAAATTATTTAAACCCAGAGCGGAATGTGCATTACAGATACAGAAGATTCGCATTCAATTGATACAGTGTTAKTCATGAARGWTGTATCACATGTGACATTGAAAACCTATATCCTCCAGATAARATAWWCTTRAAGATATTATAATGAWTGATATAGATAAATGGATATAAAAATGCATGAGCATATGCAAATATATATATATATCTAGCTAATATAAATGTAGATGAGCAAATATTAACACTCATGAATACATAATAAATCAAACCAATTGAAATTGATAAATTAAAAGATATTCAATCCAAAAATCAATTTTAATATATATTTTTGTAAAAACTCTTGATAATAGTTATAAATATTGTAAATACTGTAACTGATTGAATCATTGAAAATACTGAATAATTATGGTTATACAATCGTAATTAAGAACGTTTTTTATGAATAAATTAATAGTTTAGATATTGAAAAAACAAATTGCATAAAAAATTGCACAAAAAATTGCATAAAAAATTGTAAAAAGAATTGTAAAAAAAAACAGATTRAATAATGTATGGGTGTTTGTAAGTTACTCTACTGTATTATATTGCATTAATTTTACAGGATTAAAAAAAATATTTTGTCACACAATTTGTTTCAATACAAGAAAGTAATTTT
>LPNM01000007.1:1391710-1403922 GCA_001747045.1 Hanseniaspora osmophila | reverse complement strand
TGCTCTGTAAAACCTTCTTTTTTGCTTTCTTTATTTTTTGCTTTCTTTATTTTTTGTTGTCGTTGTCGTCGTGCTTCTTCTCTCGTTTTCTCTGTGATTTTTTACTGACGTTTTCATTGACGTTTTMATTGACGTTCAAAACGTCTGACGGTTCTTGCATGAACGMATGTTGTTTGAGATTKGAGTAAGGGTAAGGTTTTAATTTAGTATATCTTTTTAAAGAGAAGGTCTAAAATCTTTGAACAGAATGCATTGAAATTTTAATTAATAGATATTTAAAACCAAAATGTTTACATATAACTATTGTGTGATRCCTAAAGCTCCATTAAGAATTTTCTTTAAAAAAGCAAGACTTGACGCTGGTGAGCAGTGCACAAAAGTTTCAGAAACGCATAACCTTTTGAATAGGAATTCTTGGAAACATATCGTTAGAGCTAATAGCTCAACAAAATTAATTCAATTAAAAGTTGAAGCAATTTTGTTGTACGTCTTTAACATCATATTTACCAACGTATAACCTTGTTGACAAAGTCTTTTACTTTTTTGAACATCTTGTATATTTTTGTTTATTTTTTGAGTACTAAAGTAACATGTCAGTAGCAGCCACCTTCTTATACAACCTTTTCAAACTTTAAGAAAAAAAATAAACAAAGAATATTCCGTATTAATGATGAAAGAGCATAGATAACAAGGTTTTATGTCTTTTTGTTTTTTTGTTTTTGATCATTGAGCAACTTGAAATTATTTACTGTACACGTTTAGTATCATCATTCCTATATAATTCAATTGCTGAAAACAATRTCTGTGCCATCTAAACAGCACAAAAAACAATYGTCAAAGTAATCTAGCTAACATTTTAAGCACTTCAAAAAAGTTGTATTTAGACCTTGGACTCAAAGACAAAACTCGTGATGGAGACCTGATTTTTTTGTTTCTTCTATATTTTACAATTGAAACCAATATTAACACCAAGGAAAAAACAATGGAAGAATTGAAAACTGTTTTGTTCATAATAGACATTCTCGAATAAAACAATCTGGCATTGCTTGTATAAACAAGTAGCCTATTTTTTATCTGTGACAAATTATGATCCAATTTGTTTAATGCACCATTSTTGTTGTTGTTGTTGCTGTTGCTGTTGTTGTTGTTGTTGTTAAATGTTTCATTTTCATCAACAGTAAGCTTATTTGACTCATTTCCCCAAAATTCAGAACTGTTTTCATACCTCTTTGGTGACATTTTTTGTAATTTGAAATGAGAGCTAGCTTTTGTATCCTTTTTTTTCAACKTGTTGCTAMTATATTTGGTAACGACAGCAGTACCATTAACAACAGAATTTCTTTCCAATTTTTCTAGTATAGCACTTTCATATTTTGTATTTTTCAAAAAATCAATGATATTAGAAATTTCGGTATTGTTACTAATCAAATCATAATAAAGTCCCTTATTGACAACTTTATGTAATCCGTTTATTTCCAACTCAAAAATATAAAACTCACACATCTTGTACACATAATAAATGAAAAYGTCATCATTTTCACTTTCTGCGAAATCTGATTTGCTTGTATACTTAATGTACCCTTGCAATATTTTACTAAAATTTTTTAAKTTTTTGTAATTTGTAGTTGCRTTGAATGTTAGWACRTAGTAAGCTTGAATCAATTCAAAGATATACTCTATCGTAAATTTCGTATTCGGTACAACACCTGTTGAATTACGTTGTGGGTTTCCTATATTACTGTCTTGCACAATTGCATGAAACAAAGTATTGGTATACAGGAAAACCAAATCATACAAAGCAATTAGTGTGTCTTTGCGGGATCTACTCAATTCAGTAATATCCATGGATATGATTGTTTTAAAAAACAATGTGTCCCATTTTTTTCGAGCTTTTTCATTTGAGCAAATTGATAACTCAGAAACATCATCCACATCTACAGTCACCAACACACCAGGTTCAGAAAACTTGCCCAAACTCTCCATTTTTTGCAAAACAGTGATGAACTCTCCTACAATGTATAATCTCGTGCATGCRGAGTAGGCGAGCGAATCTCCGTCTTGCTGAGTGTTTGCAAAACTTGACTCACTCTCTTTATCTTCCTCATTGTCTTGTGCAATTTCCACACTGTTTGAGTAAGATAAAGTCTCTCCTGTAGTCGTTGTGTTTGGCGGTGTAGAGGGAATGCCAGGTGGAGGATTATCAAATTTGTCACTTGATAACAAATCCTGTAATGACTGTGACATATCCATGATGATTTTTTTTTTTTTTTTGAAGGGAATACGAATAAAATGGAYCTTATATTCTCTAATACCACAAAATAGAAAAGAAGCCCCAATGTACTTCCTAGACTACTAAAACGTATAGATGTGTTTGTGTAGCTTGTGTTCTTGTTTTTCTAAAGGAAAAATTCATCAAACAGAAGCCATATGAAAGAAGATAACAAAATAACAACCGCTGTTGTCTTCTTTCAGATGGCTCCATGATAAGCAAAGAACACAGAAAGGAAACCTTGAAACATGAAGAATAACACAAATCAAAGCAATTATCACGTGCAAAATACATAAATAATTCTGTCATTCCAGCTTACCCTACRAAGATTGCCGCATATATTAAAAAGTTACACAGTTTTTGTCATCTCGKGWTATCTCCCTTGAAAACGTTACACAGTTTACACACTTTTTTGTAATATATTATTGTATTTCATATGGTCCAAGATCCAGGTAGACATTCGACCGAGCCGTTTTTACTCCACATCTTATAATGAAAGGGAATTAACGCGTATGATATGGTGATGAGTAATAATATTGTTGATCTCGAATAGCAGTTGTATATATAYATAGCTTCAAAKAAGTCTTTGTTTTATTTAAAATTACTTTACGAAAAATCTATTAGCCTCTCACAACTAGAAAAGCATCAACTAGAAACACACACACACACACACACTATGTCATATCAGTCGTTACCAATACTCAACAACGAAAGTGCATCTTCCGTAGACAAAGAAAAAGAAAATGAAGACAACGCACCACAGCTTTTAAATTCAAAGCAAGTGACCTCTTTGATCATCAACAGAATCGTTGGGACTGGGATCTTTACGACTCCAGCGTTGATCTTCCAAATGTGTCAGGGCTCAATAGGGATCTCCCTTTTGCTATGGCTTATTGGTGGACTTACTACCTTTTCTGGATTGGCAGTTTACTTGACATTTGGATTGAAAATACCGAAAAATGGTGGTGAGCTAAATTACTTGAACAAAGTCATTCCAAAACCAAAATACTTGATCGAATC
The DNA here is from genome assembly GCA_001747045.1 of Hanseniaspora osmophila. Lineage (NCBI taxonomy): Eukaryota > Fungi > Ascomycota > Saccharomycetes > Saccharomycodales > Saccharomycodaceae > Hanseniaspora > Hanseniaspora osmophila. The sequence goes on along the minus strand of LPNM01000007.1, from coordinate 1,400,633 downwards.
CATTTACGCATTTGCAATCATCATTTTAGGGTTTTCCTCCGGAAACTGTTTTGCATTTGGAAAATACATTTTGTACGTKTTTGGAGTTGATTCAAATGACGATTTGTCTAGAATTATTGGGTGTGGTGTCATTACTAGTTGTGTTTTATTGCACATCTATTTGCCTAACTGGGCTCAAAAATTAAATGTTTTCCTTGGTGGATTCAAAATTTTTATCTTGGTTGTGATAGTTTTGTGTGGTGTCACCTCTTTGGTGGCTCCGTCCTGGATTACCCCACAATACACAAATTTCCACAATATATGGGAAACCACCACTACTACCAATAAAAACGGATCTGTTCCGGAAAACGCCAAAATCAGCATAGATTGGTATTTGTTGTCCGTTGCTTTACTTCAAGTGATTTACTCATTCAAAGGTTGGGAAAATGCAAACTACGTTTTGGGAGAAATTGAAAACCCACATAAGACGTTGATATCGGCTACATCCTATGGTGTTGGTTTGACCACAATTTTGTATTTTGCAATTGTGTTCTCTTATTACTTGATYATTCCGAAAGACGAGATTTCAAACACAGGGGTTTTGATCTGTGGTGTGTTTTTCACTAAAATCTTYGAGCAATACTATGCTCAAAGTTTTGCAGTCAAATTTGTCAGTAAATTTTTACCATTGATTATCACTTTTTCCAACTACGGAAACGTGTTGTCTGTGTCATATGCCAATGCAAGAGTCAACAAAGAATTGGCCAACGACCATGTTTTCCCCTTTGCAAAGTTTTTYGCAAAAAAATCAATYAATGCTTCCTTGTGGTTGCATTGCTTCATCACATGTGCCATATTGATCATTCCTAGAAACAACACAAATCTATACGAGTTGATTATCAATTTGTATTCGTATCCAGGTGTCATACTCAATATACTCATTGGTGTGGGATTGTTACATTTGACCTTCAAAAACATCGATCAATGGAATGAAATAAAAGTCCCATTTACTTCCAATACATTACTGACAGGTTTTTTCATTTTTACAAACGTGTTTTTAACAGTTGTACCATTGATTCCACCTTCAAAAAAATCTCTTGATTTTTTGCAAAATCAAGGTTATCCATACTGGGTTTTCCCAGTCACAGGAATCTCTATTTTATTACTGGGTGCGATCTATTGGGCATTAGCCATCAAACCATTTTTGAAAAATTACAAGAAAAACGAATATCAATCACTTTTGGTAAAATAAGTTTGCATATATATATAAGATTAGGAGTATCTATAGAGTTGTAAAGATCACATTTTTTAGGTTTAAAAAAAAGAGCAAAAAAAAAATTGAAAAAAAARCAAAAAACACATCACTTAGACGTATACACATTTAYAAACCTCATAATTTCAACCATGGATCATTGAATATCGTGTTGATATCAGGTCTTTGGTTAACGTTCTTGTCCAATATTTTTTTGATCAAGTTGATACACTCGTTGGACACATTGGTTCCAGTTGGTATTTTCAATTCGGCATCCATGATCTCGTCAATATTGTAAAAAGGATTTTCTTTGAAAACAATCGTATACAAAAGAACTCCCAAGGACCAGCAATCTTGCGGTTTCCCTACATATTTCTCCCCACTCAAAACCTCTGGGGCTGCATAATCGATTGTTCCAACAAAGGTATCAAAGGGACCCTTGGCCACATGTGTTGCTGCACCAAAATCAATAATCTTGATACACCCGTTCCCATCAACTATGACGTTTTCATCTTTGATATCCCTATGAACAATCCCCAGGGCATGTAAATGTTTTACTCCAGAAACCACTTGCTTAAACAACAACTTCACTTCAATCTCTTTTAAATCAGTTTTGACTTCAATCAAGTCAAACAGATCTATAGATCCAGTGTTGCCATGAATTGGTGTCTCAATATAGTAAAAATCGTCATCTTCAAAAAAATCCAACAAATACATGATGTTCTCATGTGGAGAATCATTCAAAAGCGCCATAATGTGAATTTCACTAGGCACAGTCCCAAGCCTTACATCACGAACCCAGGTATCAAACAAAATACGCTCTTTGATTATTCTCTTCAAAACAATTATGTACTTGAGTTTTTTATGCATACACAAATCAACCAGCCCGTATGCACCGCGTCCCATGCTTTCCAAAAGARTGAAATCCGTGTATTTTTTTTTATGTTTCAGCTGACCCAACTTGAACGTTTCCATCCCGTCAACATTCTTGTAAAGATTAGCATAGCTAGCAACATGCCCATTTGCCTCYGGAACTTTAGAAATAGCCTCAACCGTGTTTGCTGAGGATGGCCTCGATGTCGCACTGATAATAAGCTGACGATCAAAATTGAAATTGGATGATTTCAAAAAACTCTCTTTGTTTTGTTTATATTTTTTTGCAATGTCAACGGGACTCTCCTCATCACTCAAAAATTCGGCCTGTTGATGAGTCTGACTTTCATCAGGGTCATCATTTTCTTTTCCTGAAACAGTACGCTCATTAAATATGGTGGTGTCGCTGCGCTTGCCGCTCAAAGAGGTCAACAATTTGGTTAAACTTTTCGCGCTTGGTCCTCTYGAGTTTTTTTCCGACAAAGTTGTGGTGCTGGATCCACCAGAMATYCCAGASTTCTTAACATTCTCCAGCTTTTCTTTGATAGAACGATCATATTCCGTGTCATTTGACACGAGACCTTCATCCATTTCGTTATGCTGATGTGACAAAAACATTTCATTTTCTTTCAAGATTTTCATCTGGGAAGGCATAATATTGTAGTTTTTGGAGACAATGTCTCTAGAGTGGGTTATCCATAAAAGAGCATATTTGGTATTCAAAACTCTTAATTGTACATCTAATTTGATCAAACTTCCATCCCTGTGCATACCGTTGATTCCCTTACTGTTGTAAAATTTCGATTCATACTCTTGCGGAGTTATCAGGTTTGCATAAACTTCCAACTCAGTGTTGACTTTCCGGAAAAAATGTTCTGTTAACACTAAACTCTTGTTTGTTTCCTTGTTAATGTTGTATTCAGGATAGTATCTGTGAATGTGTTCAATAATTGCATTGAATCTGGGAAGTACAGTTTTTATTGGTTTTTTCATTAAGTTTTTGGCATGAATACCAAACAAATTTTTTGACACCGACTTGTTGAAACTTATTAATTCATAGCTGCTTGTAGAAGAATCAATGATGAAAGCGCCTGCAATATAAGGCATAGAATGGATATTTAGTTTGATGTCACTTYCAAAAGCGTATCCCGCAGTCACAGCACATGGGATATTGTAGTCAAGAGAATTTAAGGTGAAATAACGCGTATCATTTATGCCCTTTATAATTTCTGCAACATTCATTTCGTGATCTTCATATCCTGTTTTTTTTATATTGCTGATGAATTCAGAAATCGAATTACTGATTTCAAAAAGATCTTCTATATCGTGAACCGACTTGACCTTCTTAATTGCGTTTTTACCTTCTTCTGTTGTCTCACTCTCATCTCTATAAGTTGTTTTCACCCTAAAGGTTATTGCTTTGTCAGCCGAAAAGTTATCAACTTTCAAATGTTGCAACGAAAAATCGCATTTAATTGAGTCACARGGCACTTTTTGGAAAAGAAAATGAATAAGTCCATTTTTTCTTCTGGCCCACAAAGAAGTCCAAACCGGCTCTTTAACAGAAGGCTGTGCAATCCCTATTATTTCACCGGTGAAAACAAGGTTATCATTTTCTAATTCCGTTACYACTAATTTGTTCAAAACAAAATTTCTCGAGTCTTTATGAATCAAGTCTAGCAAATTCAAAGCGCGAAATGAATTTCTGGCAATTCCAAACATCAAACATGCTATATCGTTCACGTTTTTAAAAGACCACGGATTTTCATTCTCACACAATAAAATTGCTTGCGGAGAGCTATTTTTGCCGGCTGTAAAATCGTGTAAAATTCTTTGAGAGTAGTCTTGTTCGGCTCTATGCGACAATTCATAAAACGGTTGAGACAAAGAGTCAATCAAGTTTTTTCTCAAATTTTCCGATCGCTCACTCTCTTTTTGAAAAGACGAAGAACTTGCTAATAACTTTGTAATATTCAAAACAGACATCATGTGAAGATTCGATACTTGTTTTTCGTTTTCTGTTGCTGGCAAATCAACTACATTATTTTCTAAGGTTTCGTTCAACAAATCTAACAAGCTTTGAAGATCGTGTGTTTTTGTTTGAAGATATTCTGAGGAATCTTGAAAATCTTCAAGCTTGTAAAAAGATGATTTTCTCTCATGTGTATCAAAGGGAGTTCTAGTCAAATTTGTTGCTACACTATGGTTATCCGAATCAGAAGAGTAAGAACTTAATAGATCATTATAGTCTTCATAGTCATTTATTGAGTCTGGATTTTCGTCATTTTCTTCCGTTATTGAGTCTCTTCCTTTGCTAAAATCGTTCTTGACAAGGCCTGTTTTGATGTGAGCGTTATTATGAACATTAGAGCCAGCAAATAGCGACTCTAACTTGTTGTGTCCATTACCATGACTCGTGAGWCCTGCCGAATAATGTCTTTTTAAAAATGGTGCAATTGGCTGAGCAAAATCAAGTTCCTGTTCATCCTCTGATCCACTTTGGCTACTCAAAACTCGACTCAGATTATGCGAAGAAACAGAAGGTGCTATGATCGAAGACCTGTTACTGTTGTTGCCGCTATGACTGCTTGCACTAGTGGGTTCTTTAACATAAGCATCAAATGCGGCACTTGATGCGTTTCTTTTGCTCGTTGCAGATGGGTCCTGAATTAATTGTTGACTAATTTTTCTGCGCATGGGAGAAAAATTTTGGTATCCAGGCGAGCGATATAAATCGTTAGTGCTCCTGCTGACTATCATATTGGGTCTAGCTTCTTCCTTCAAATCGCTAATTTTATTTTTTGCAACGTGTGTTTCCGTTGGATCTTTGATCAAGGATGGGTTATGAAGCATAACTTCCAAAGTCCTTTTCAAAATGATTAGCCGCACAAACAAAGAATTTGGAGAAAGTGGGTTGTATGAAAAAGAGTGTGTTGATAAGCTAGGAAAACTGATCAACTCTTTCATGAACACATCTTCTTGAGCAAGTAGAGTGTTGTTTTGAGACACAAAAGTTTGGTTCAAGTTGGAGTGTATAGGTTGTTCTTCAAGCACAACCTCTTCTTGCGGAATGTGCTGAGTCTCTAATGACCGCGGCTGTTGAAGTTCTTCTTGTATATCAAACGTTGGTATACTGTGTCTTTTTTTGCGAGTCTTGGGCAGCACTCTGCTTGTATTTTTTGAACAAGCGCCATCTTCAGAAGTTTTGATTGTGTTTGTCTTCAACTTGTTGCCAACGTGTTTCTCGTTTGTAAAAATATTTGTATTAAACATGGTTTAATACTTCTCTGCACAGCTTGTATTTCAACTGTTGGATCCTTTTTTAGTAATGTATGCTTTGATTGTTCGCACTTTAAAGACCAAGAAAATACAATCTTTTTGCAATATTGACACGGACCAAGTATTGTCTTTGCCGTAACAAGCTGGTGTGTGGTTTATGTTTTTCTTCTTGAGCAATGTGCTTGTGTCCTGAAAAAAAAATACACCTACCCGCCAGCGTTCAATGTCAACTGTTTGTGCTTTTTCCTTTGGGTGTTCTTATGAACCAGATTATTGAGAAAAAAAGTTAATCGTTGTTCTCGATGAGCTCTCAAATTTTTTTTGTTGGAATATGAAAATAACACCCTGCTTGCAGCTCAAAGCAAGGGAATTACCCAATGACTCAAATTATATTTAAAAAATTTCTGTTAAACATTTTTTCAAGAAATTTCGTTTATCAACAAGATGCAAAATAARAAAAGCCTTGCATGTACAAACTCAGTGTGTTAAGCCAYTTTAAGCTCAACATGCGCAATCTCTGTTTCGTCATTTCTCAATCTATGATACAAACAAAATTAAATTCTCATGCAGAGCAAATCAAACTAGTCAGGAAAAAAAACAAAAAAACAAAAAAAACAAAAAAAACCAAAATTTATCAAGTCACGCGTAACTATTTCACGTGACTTATCATGCATGTGACGTCATATTCTACAAAGCAACGGTGACACAAAAACTACCAAATTGCAAAGTTGAAACACTTTCTAAAGCTCAGATGTTTAAACTTTGCAAAGATTGCTAGCCAAACYCTAGTTGCCGTTTTTTGCAAAAATAGAGACTTTGAAAAATGCAAAAAAACACCAACGCTACTTTTCCCAAGCGCAGACTAGCAAACTTTCAAGAATGTCTTCTCAGCTTATTATTACTAATCACAAAAGTTATTCAAATGAACTGAAGCCACACAACATTAATGAAAATGTAACTAATGATCAGAACAATGTCAATTCAGAAAAACTCAAATCACATAAAAACAAGGCTGTTCATGAAAATAATGCAGCAGGCAAAGTTTCTATGCTAAAAAAAATCTTTGAAAACTTGAGCAGTTATGTCATGAAAGAGATTTCTTTGGTGACTTCCAACTTGCCAAAGGACTTTTTCGTCAAAATGACTTATTTGTATCCATTGCAAGGGTTCATTGAATTTTTGACAACACCGCTATATTGGGAGTTTCTTTTACCTATGCTTTACCCGTATTTTTTGTTGACCACTGTTATAGGAATACTTTATTACTTTTTGATATTCCCAATAATCTTGGTTAATTTAACCATGACAATGGGGGTTATTGGGTTTGTTATTGCTCACATCCATTTCTTTTTAGAAGCAAATGCTATTTCGTTGGCAATTGCTAAAATCATCTTGTTTCCCAGCACCAATGCAATTTTTTTCAGCTTGGTTTTGGAAAATCATAATCAACAAGATTATTTAGTAGAAGCTAAAAAGCAGCTTACATCAAGAGGTGCTTTCCAAAACCCAGAAAAGCATGGCAGTTTTTGSAAAATTTGGAAGCAGATATTAGAAGATGATAKCATACTGGATCTTTCAAAAGATGAGCATGATCACCGTTACTGGGTGCATGTTGCACCATTGCAAATATTATCGCTTTTTCACAGGATGTTACGTTTTTGTTTTCTTTTTGGACTATCATTTATTCCCATCGTGGGCCCGATACTAGTGTTGTGTTTGACGTCACCAGCCAGAGCGCAAAACTGTTTGCATGAGTATTTTGTTTTAGAAAATTATTCGAAAGACACAATTAACAATGTTCGCCGTGCCAACTATGGCCAGTTTTTAGCTTTYGGCTTGGTAGCTGGGCTTTTAGAAACCATTCCTTACTTGTCTTTGGTTTTTGAATACTCAAACTTAAACGGTGCGGCCTTATGGGCAAATGATTTGATCGAAAAAAAAAAGTCAGCTTAAACTAAATAAAGAAAGAAATGAGGTTAGCTTTTTAAATCTCTCAAACCAATATAAATGAAATAACGCAAATAAAGTGAAGCGGTTAAACAACAGAGCCTTTTGACATGAGGGCAACACTGTCAACGCAACCAAATCCCGCTGCGACACCACCCTCATTTGAAGAGCTAAATTTGGATCTTAGCAGCCATCCACTATATTCATTGTGATGTATTTTTTTCTCATCAAACAGAATCACACCAAAGACACCAAACTCACTCAATATTTTTTCCCTGTATAACTCATTGTTTCTCAAAATAACGTTTCCTTCTGTTGGCTCAGCATTGATCATTTCCATCAAAATATATGCGCTCCAATCCTTTTCATCTTTGTCAATTAAAAAAGGTTTGATGTCGCTTTTGTAAATATTGTTTCCTCCCCCTTCTCTTTGAGGCTTCAAAACGTAATTGTCAGTCTTGCCTGTTTTGATAATATCCTTGGCTTTAAGTCCCAGTGGGCTATCATCCAATGGATAGATCTGAACAAAAGTTGATTGTAGTCCAGAAATTTTACCATCATCTGTTATGAATTTGCGCAAAATGTTTTCATCTGTCAAAAGTTGCTGGATTTTTTTGGTTCCCGACAACTGGACTTTCAAGCTTGGAGCTTTGATACTCAAAGATGTCTCCAAAAGTARTCTACTTTCCCAATCTTGCTCAGTTTTGAAATCATTTGGTGCATACCCTGATCTAAAGTAAACCACAGAAATTTCGTCGTTTGTAGGCGTATAAAATAATTTACAAGTTTTCTCGCATTTTCTCAAAAGCTTAGGAACATCTTGAATAGTCAGCCTAACAGATTTTATACCATGATTGGACGCCAATTTGTATTCCAAAATTCTTTGGTCAAAAACGTTTCTTTCACCATCTTGCACGATAAAAGCAACAACAGTGATACCATAAAAGCTTCCATGCTGTTGCTTTTCATAAGCTTTAACTCCAGCATACAAACCATCACTCAACTTTTCAGCAGAGTTRGAAACAGGAACATCAGATATTAGCAAATCGTCTGAGTAAAATCCATGCAGTTTCAGATAACGGTGTAGTTGACTAACTTTTGTGGATAAACCACCAAAAGAAACAGAAACTGTGTTGAACTCCACTTGTTTTATTTCGTTTTTAGCAGAGTCAATCAGAAAATCGTTTCTGAAAATTCCCAGCTCCAAATTTTGWGGGATACCCAGTTTTTTGGCTTTCAAGTAAATGTTCCAAAGTTTTCCAGTAAACTCAGAATCATGCTTGCTCAATTTGTCTGTTTCTTCATGAAGCCAGTCAGAATCTTGAACAATTTTTGCATAAAGCTCATTGTAGACCGTTTGCACACCAATCGCTTTATCAAAGCATTCAATTGGAATGATTGTTGGATACACAGTAATTGGGGCCACAGATGTTGTGTTTTCAGGGTTCCCTGCTTGGGGATACATAACTAAACCATTGGTCAATCCCCAATGATGGATTTCTGTTAAAAGTGGCTTCAATTGCTCGTCGGATAAGTTTGGGTACTTGTACTGCATAGCACCTACTTTGGTTTTAGTTGTTGTTGTTTTTCTTT
>LPNM01000007.1:1326389-1353411 GCA_001747045.1 Hanseniaspora osmophila | reverse complement strand
AAAAAAAAAAAAAGGTCAACTAAATTCGGCGCGTCAAAATTAAAAATTGCTCTTTTAAAGATGCACTTGCAAAAATGTGTCAAAGTTATAGTTGGAAAATCAAGTTGCATGTGTGAGTAGCTTCAAGTTTTGAAAAAACTACATAATATAACTTCTATAATAGTACAAGAGAATCACAACAAAAACGGCTAAATCAACCAAAAATCCCAGGCTGGTGAAGTACTTGTTGTAAGGCTTCATAAGATATTTTATTCTTTGGAAAAGCCCCATGTCGTTGTAAAAATTGTCAATTTCAATAAACAATTTGTTAAATTTTTCCAATGTTTGTATTTTGGCATACAAAGATTTTAGTATTTCCAGATTTTTTGTGGTTTTTATTTTAAAGTAGTACAACTTTTCGTTATTTGACACTATTTTCCGTAACATGGTATTTTCGTAATAAGCTATGTTGTTATGGTTCAAGGACTCCAGTTCTCGCACTCCCGACACTAAATTTTTGTGTAAAACTTGCAAATCATCAACAATTCTTTCGAATTCAATGTGCAACACTTGGAACAAATCATGAAACTTGGAAAGATGCAACCGCTCTGACCGAAGGGATGCACTCAATTTTTTCAAAACAACGTTATTAAATTTGTACAATTCATCGTCAACAGAGCACTCCACAAGCACGCTATATTTGCCATTTTTATCCGAATGTGTATTCAATTTTTTGGAATCGTTTTGTTTTGTTTTCTCTTTTTCATTGAGCGCAGTTGTATTTGTGTAATCGTACGAGATTGCTCCATTCGGGTTGTTTGCAGCGACAGTGTTGGACCTGCTGTGATGCCGATGATTACTAGGTTCTTCTTTTTCTTTCCGTAACAAATAGTGTTTTGTGTGATTTTCGTGTTTTTGAACATATATTGAGTTCAAAGATGCCAATGTTTGAGAAACAAATGGGATCAACAAATCATCTCTGTATACGTCCATTAAATATTTGCTTTGTTTGATCATTTTGAATTCTTCTTCGTCTTCAAAATCGCACTGATTATTGGACATTGACCTCGATGAATTCCCAAATGCTGGATTCAAAGTCGTTGATCGAGTATTTGAAGGATCATTGTTTGCAGTATGAGAAATGATTCTTTTCAAAGATGAATCACTATGATTGCTCCCAAAGATGTCCATATGGTTATAAACAGAGTCATCATGATAAAACTGCTGTACCAATTTAGAGCTATCTTCCCTTTGATTTGGAATGAAACTCAATGGTGCTTGAGATATATTTGAATGGCCTAGCTGTGAGAAATTCCCGGTGCTCTCTTCGGCTAAAGAACTGTTGGGATGATTTGATGAATGCAAGTGTGGATGCGCATGAGGTAATGACATTTGGCTGCCTGCAGCTGAAAATGTGTTGCTCATATTTCTTTTGTGGAAATTTGGTGGTGAATTCATATTGTATTTTTTCTGAGTGCTTATTCCTCCACTAAATGATTTTTTCAGTGCAGGCTTGATATTACTTTCATTAACTGGAGTGCTTACTGGAGGTACTGGAGTTGCAACTCTGTTATTTGTAGAATTCGAGTCACTTCTACTGGTTGCACCCATTGATTCAGGAACTAGACCAAGATCATTATGGCTGAAAACCGTTTCTGAAAACTTGGTACCTTTTGAAGTAGAGGTCAAATTTTTCAACCTTGCCAAGTTGCTCACAGGTGCATAATAATCTGTGTTTCGTTTGTACGAATTTGAACTTGTTGAGCCTCTCCTTATTGCACCATCATGATTTAAAAAATTGCTATTGGCACTCAATGGATTGAGATGAACATCTTGGCGAACTTTATCTGTATTTGGTTTCGACCCCAATAAATCAAGTAAGTTTTTTCTACTTGCACTAGTGTTTTCATTTTTTGGATTCCCAAAACCCCCGTTTTCCATTTCATGAGCTCTATACGATTTTGGGGCTGTGCTGTTATTTTTATCAGTATTGGAATTTTGATGAATGCTAAAACTTTTTGAGCTGTTCGAGTAGTCTCTGTTGACTACCGGTTTGTACGTTCCAAAATTGTGACCGTCATCGTTTTTCAAAGATGGTATGTTACCGCTCGTATTGTTGAACACTATTGGCGGCTTTAAAGCATTGGAAGCATTTTTTTTGTAAATGTTGGAGGTATTTGGAACGGAAAACCCAGTATCTAAATGGTCTGATCGATGATTATAACTATCACGTTTGTACCCCGTGTTCTCCTTTGTGTCATTGTTTTCAGCAGAAAGATTATCTCCCATTATCATAAATGTCGGAAAGTTGAAATAAACTGTGAAAAAAAATCCTTAGCAAAAGTGGTAAAACGTATTGACCTCTGTAGTCTGACCTCTAACTTTAATGACTCTTATATGAATTGTCCGCTAGTTTATTTCCACCTATCAGTGCTTTTTTGTTGACTAATTAAACAAAAAGCTCTTATTCAATTTTATTCAAACGCCCTTGGTAATTGACAAAACCCTTTACAGATGAATTGATATTAGCATTATTCCCTTACTGATTTTCAATCATATTCAGTGTCACGTGCTCTACGTTTTTTTATTATCACTCTAGACGAGACTTTTCTTAAGGACAAAGCAGAATAAATTAAGTTTCCTAATTGAGTAAACTTTTTCATTTTCATTGAAGAGAAACAAAAGAGAGAGAGAGAGAGAGAGAGAGAGAGAGAGAGAGAGAGAAAAAATAGAATTAAAAGACCTGATTCAATCAAGTTTTGTGTACGTGTTAGTGTACCATATACGCCTCAATTAGATTGCAGTTTTTTATTCTTGTTTTATTTTTTTGTATTGAGCTTTCGTTTGAACTTTTGTTTTTATTTTGAAAGCTGATATTTTTAAAGAATACAAAACATTAATTCAAATTGATCTGATATAAATAAAGTTTTTACCAACTGGTCTTAATTAATACAATTGTGGGTGTGTGGAAAATTTATATAATACTCAATCATTCTTTGCATTGTTGTTAATAGATTAAAAATTTTAGGATAAAAAATAAAGTTGAATCAATCATTGAGAAAAAGCTGGGAAAAATTGAGCCAAAAATAAAATAAAATAAAAACAAAAACAACTTAAAGCACTCGCAGCAACCAGTTCATACATTAGTCAAGGTTTTGAGCGAAAAAAAAATTTTGATTTGAAACAACGTCTTGATTATTTTTGGTGATAAGGTCATAGACTGAAAAACATTTGAAAAAAAAAAAAACAAGTTAAAAAAAACAAGTTAAAAAAAAACCAACTTACAAAAACAGAGTTATGTCCAATACTAAAACTTCCTACGACGTTGGTACAAGATGTTGGTATCCTAACAAAGAACAAGGTTGGATTGGAGGTGAAATCACGAAAAACTCATTTGATCAGGCTTCTGGTCTTTTCAGTTTGGAGTTGAAATTGGAAAATAATGAAGTTGTGAAAATCGAGACCAAAAATTTGGAAAGCGTGGAAGCCAACTTGAATGCCACCACCTCAACAGATTCTCCATCCAAGGAAACCTTGCCATTATTAAGAAACCCACCGATCTTGGAAAGTACWGAAGATTTGACCTCTCTTTCATACTTGAACGAACCAGCTGTTTTGCATGCTATCAAAACAAGATACGCCCAACTGAACATCTATACTTATTCCGGTATTGTTTTGATTGCCACCAATCCTTTTGATAGAGTGGAGCAGTTGTATACCCAAGATATGATTCAAGCTTATGCAGGAAGAAGAAGAGGAGAATTGGAACCGCATTTGTTTGCCATTGCTGAAGAAGCTTATAGATTAATGAAAACAGATTWCAAAAATCAAACCATTGTTGTTTCTGGGGAATCCGGTGCTGGGAAAACTGTTTCTGCCAAATACATCATGAGATATTTTGCTTCTGTTGAAGATATTCATAATCCAGATCAAAGCATGAACTCTCAATTCAATACTCAAAATGGAGACTCCGATTTGGACATTGACGGAATTCCAACTGTTGATGGAGTTTCATTGGAAACAAGTTCTACAAACTCGCTAACTTTTGGACCTGAAATGTCTGAAACAGAAGAAAAAATTTTAGCTACTAATCCAATCATGGAAGCCTTTGGTAATGCTAAAACTACAAGAAACGACAATTCTTCCAGATTTGGTAAATATTTGGAAATTTTGTTTAATGAAAACACTTCTATCATTGGGGCCAAAATTAGAACATATTTATTGGAAAGATCCAGATTAGTTTTTCAACCTAAATCAGAAAGAAATTATCACATTTTTTATCAACTTTTGAGTGGATTAAACGATGAAGATAAAGAAAAACTTTTTTTAAAAGGAATTGATGATTATAAATACACTAACCAAGGAGGTGAACCCGTGATTGCTGGTATCGATGATAAAGAAGAATTTTACACAACAGTGAAATCTTTGCAATTGGTTGGCGTAAATARKAATACTCAATTTGAAATATTCAAAATTTTGGCAGGRTTGTTACATATAGGTAACATCGAAATCACAAAAGCCAGAAATGATGCTGCCATATCAAGCGAAGAAGCAAATTTAAAGCTAGCTTGTGATTTGCTAGGTTTAGATCCTGTTCTTTTTGCAAAATGGTTGACYAAAAAACAAATCACAACAAGATCAGAAAAAATTATTTCTAATTTGAACTATCAACAAGCTTTAGTTTCTAAAGATTCTGTTGCCAAATACGTTTATTCTTGTCTTTTTGATTGGTTGGTTGAAAACATCAACGTTACTCTGTGTAATCCAGAAGTTGAAGATCAAGTCAAAACGTTTATTGGGGTTTTGGATATTTATGGTTTTGAACATTTTGCTAAAAATTCTTTTGAGCAATTTTGTATCAACTACGCAAATGAAAAATTGCAACAAGAATTCAACCAACACGTTTTCAAAYTAGAACAAGAAGAATATGTTAAAGAAAAAATCGAATGGTCTTTTATTGAATTCAACGATAACCAACCATGCATCAATCTGATTGAAAACAAATTGGGTATTTTGTCATTGTTAGACGAAGAATCTAGATTGCCAGCGGGATCAGACCAAACTTTTGCCCAGAAATTATACGAAACATTGGACAAACCTCCAACAAACAAGGTTTTTTCCAAAACAAGATTTGGTCAATCCAAATTTATTGTCAAGCACTATGCCTTGGACGTTGAGTATGAYAGTGAAGGCTTYATTGAAAAGAACAGGGATACTGTTTCTGACGGCCACTTGGAAGTCTTGAAAAGTTCAACCAATAAAACTTTGCTGGAAGTTTTGTCCTGTGTTGATAGAGCTGCTGAAAAGTTGGCAAACGAGCAAGAACAACAATCACAAACTCAAACTCAATCTAAACCTGTGGGAAGAATTGGGAATGCAARAACGGTAAATAAAAAACCTACTTTGGGATCAATCTTTAAAAATTCTTTGGTAGAATTGATGAACACTATYAATAGCACAAACGTTCATTACATCAGGTGTATTAAACCAAATGAAGAAAAGGAAGCATGGAAATTTGATAATGTTATGGTTCTTTCCCAGTTGAGAGCTTGTGGTGTTTTGGAAACGATCAGAATCTCCTGTGCTGGGTTCCCAACTAGATGGACGTATAATGAGTTTGTTTCAAGATACCATTTGTTGACTCCTTCGAAATACTGGGAAAACTTATACTCCACAGATATCACCGAAGAAGATATCAAAAATTTGACCCAAAAGGTTTTGGAATACACCAATACAGTTCCAGCCAAGTATCAATTGGGTTTGACAAAAGTTTTTTTCAAAGCCGGTATGCTGGCCAATTTGGAAAGGTTGAGAAGCGACAAGTTACACGAATCAATTGTCAAAATTCAAAAAAATGTCAAAAAAGTTTACTACCAAAAWCAATATCAAAAACTTTTAACCAGTATAAAGGTGCTGCAATCTTCTTTGAATGCATATTACGTCAGGCAAAAAGTTGAGCTAGAAATCAAAACAAATGCTTCTTTGTTGATTCAATCTTTGCTAAGAAGTACACTTGTGAAAACCAAGTATAATGCAATTATTGAGTCAGTTATCGTCATTCAAAGCTTGCTTAGAATGCAACAATCCAAGAAATTGCTAGTCAAACAAAAAGAGTTTGACTCAGCTGTCAAAGTTCAAAAGAATATCAGATCTTTCCAACCAAGAAAAGCATTTTTGGTTCAACAAAAATCTAGTTTGACTTTACAAAACTTGATCAGAAGAAGACAAGCTCAAGCTAAATTTAGAAAAATGAGAAGTGAGGCTGAGTCTGTAAACAGCTTGAAGGAGGTTGGTTATCAACTTGAAAACAAGGTTATTCAGCTAAGTGAAACCATTGCGGTTAAGATCAAAGAAAACAAAGAGTTAAATTCTAGAATTGCTGATTTGCAAGAAAAGCTGTTGAACAACGAAAATTTGAAAGAAGTTTTGAACTTGGAAAAATTAAATCAATCCAAAGAACTAGAATTTTTGCAAAAAAGTAAGGAAACAGATGGTAGTGAATACAAACAAAAATTGTTAAAAGCAAAAGAAGAAATGGACAAAGCAAAACAAGAAATTGATAGTATCAAAGCCGAAAAAGACCAGTTGAAAAAAGACGTGCAAGATAAATTGACTGAGCTACAAGAAGCAAGAGATCAATTAGGAAACTACAAAACTCAAAATAGCGATTTGCAAAACGAAGTCAATTCTTTGAAAGAAGAAATCCAAAGATTGCAACAATCCCTGCAGTTTGCTTCGGCATCTTCTGTTTCTGCCAAATCAAACGGTGTCGCTTACAACAATGGACTGCAAGAAACACCAAAATCCAACAGGTTATCTATATCTGCCACCGACTACATTGATCCAAACACTCCAGGTGCATATTCTGATCTTTATGATGGCGATGACAGATCCATCAACAGCGTTTTGTCCCAAATTAACGACGAATTGTACAAATTATTTGACGACACTAAAGCTTTGAATAAGGAAATTGTTTTTGGTTTGCTAAAAGATTTCAAAGTTCCAGAGGCTGGTGTTGCTGTGGAAATGTCGAGAAAGGAAGTTTTGTATCCTGCTAGAATTTTGATCATTATTTTGAGTGATATGTGGAGATTGGGTTTAACAAAACAAAGCGAAACTTTTTTGGCTGAAGTTTTATCTGCAATTCAAAACATTGTCACAAACATCAAAGGAGACGAGCTAATTCCAAACGGTGCGTTTTGGTTGACCAATGTTCGTGAATTATACTCATTTGTGGTGTTTGCTGAAAACTCCATTTTGAATGACGAGACATATAATAGTGGCTTGACAGAYGCTGAGTATGAAGAATACGTGAAGCTAGTTACTGAGCTGAAGGATGACTTTGAGGCTCTAAGTTACAATATTTACAACATTTGGGTTAAAAAGTTGGAAAAAGACCTTGAGAAGAAAGTCATTTCAGCTGTGGTTCTGTCTCAATCTTTGCCAGGCTTTATTGCAAATGAAGGTTCTCAGTTCTTGCCAAAACTTTTTTCTCAACCAATTGCTTACAAAATGGATGATATTCTGACTTTTTTGAACAACATATATTGGTCTATCAAAGCATATCATGTTGAAAGTGAGGTCTTCAGGGAAGTTATYACAACATTGTTGAAATTTATCGATGCAATTTGTTTCAATGACTTGATTATGAGAAGAAACTTTTTGTCGTGGAAAAGGGGTTTGCAACTTAACTACAACGTCACCAGATTAGAGGAATGGTGCAAGGCACACTACATTCAAGAAGGAACTGAATGCTTGGTGCATATGTTACAAGCAGCAAAACTACTGCAAGTCAAAAAAGCCACATTAGAAGACATTGATATTATTTGGGAAATCTGTTCTTCGCTGAAACCTGCTCAAATTCAAAAGCTAATTAGTCAATACTCTGTTGCAGACTATGAATCTCCAATTCCCGAAGAAATCTTACAAAACGTTGCTGAAAGAGTTAAAAAGGACGCAGCTGAAAATCCAAAAAAACCGTCCAGTTCAAAAAGCGGTAGCAAATCACACAGCAATGATATTTTTATAACAGTCAACACCGGCCCTTTTGATGACCCATATGCCACTTTGGACACAAGGGAGTTTGGCAAAATTGAAGCATATATCCCTGCGTGGCTTAATTTGCCCATCACCAAAAAAATTGTCAACTTAGTTACCAGTCATGTTAAAGTACAAGAAAGTGGAAACATTTAAGTGTTGTTTTTTTTTTCTTTACGTTTTGGTTTTTGCTGGGGTAGTTGAAAATTTTTTTGAAAAGTTCAAATTAGATAAATATGGATCTCTAAAAGTTCATTTTGTATATGTATATATGTTAATATAATCATTTTTGAGTATGTTTTTGCGATACAGCAATTCACTGATGCGTTGAACGAAAAAGTCATAGCTGACCCAGTATTTTAGTCGTTTTCATTGAAGTTATAATATACACATATATAAACGTGAAATATGGACGTAGACACATATCACTGATCGACGACACTCTTTACTGCACGGAATAAGCTGTTGCACGGTGGCACTCATTTTTTATTTTCATGTTTTTACTCTTCCTAAAGATAAACTATAAAACATTAATTGTAAACTGGTGATAGGCGGACCTTTTTAATTGTAAAAGAGCTTCGAAAAACCCAAAGGGTTTCTTTGTACAAAAAAAAAAAAAAAAGACCACGAAATACCGATTTTTTGAGTAAAACAAACTAGAAACTTGACCCCTGATTAGTTTCTCAAAGAGAGAAGTGTGAATGATATATCCCATGTTCGGGTTCTCAATGCAGGTCAATCATTTTATTGTTTCTATTTGGCAAAATGAACTGCAATTGGAACAATCACAACAATCAATAGGATGATGACTGCCAACACTAGGCACATTTTCATTTTCAAATCTTTCCACCACATTTGCTTTCTGACTCTGTTTGCGCCTCTTTTGAAGCCTTGCGCGGAAACAGCCAAATTATCAGCCTTATCTTCAATAGCCGTCAATCTTTCCCCTCTTTCGGCAACTTTGTTAATATTATCTCTCATTATACCAACGGTGTCATCTATTTGTGCTTGCAATTCAGCAGTTTTGTTTTGGGATTGGTCTTCTTGTGGAATATATGGATCGTATGGTGCTGATGCAGACATGATTTCAATGGTGTGTGTGTGTGTGTGTGTGTGTGTTTGCGTGTGTGTGTGTGTTTGCGTGTGCGTAAGTTTTTCTTTTTTCTTTTTCCAAGTATTTGGTTTTTTCCAAGTATTTTGMTCAAAGGTAACCAAAAAAAAACACTTTTGGGACTCACAATCACAGATCTGATGGAATAATGAGTATTAGTAAGTTGATCAACATCAAAATTCAAAATATCATCACCGTCACACTTCTTTTTTAAACATTCCGCATTTTTGATATTTTTTGTTTCTAATTGTTTTTTTTTTTTGTTTTTTTTCTTTATGTTTCTCAATTTGAGGCTTCATTTCTCATAGGAGGTCTAACAAAAAAAATATGGGTCGGGTATCTTAAAGTTAAGTCGAAGGCTYAAGATGTTTCAAATACATAATATACCGATAAGTCAAGAAATTCAATAGCTCCATTATATTATATCCTCATCTCTTAGAAACTACAAAAYACAAAAAARTACAAAACGTCAATTTTGCCCATACCTGTTGTTTTGCATATTATTCAGTTGCTGCTGCATTTGTGACATGTCGCCAAGAATTGCGGCGGAATTCGTTCTTGGCCTGTTGCCGAGGAAAGTCGAGTTTTGCGACTGAAAGCCATTTGAAAAGTTTTGCTGTTGTTGYTGTTGTTGCTGTTGTTGTTGTTGTTGTTGTTGTTGTTGTGACAAAAATGATGAATTCTGCTGTTGTGTATGTAGCTGCGGTGCTCCATTTGGTTGGAAGTTGGTGTTTGAGTAACCCGTGTATTGGTAGCCTAACGGCCCCGTGTTGTGTTTTTGTTGTGGTTGTTGAGGTTGGAACTGTGGCTGCACGGTATGTTGCTGTTGCATGATATTTCCTTGGTGCATAGGACTTTGTTGCAAAGAAGATGGGCTCATTGAATTGGGCAAGTGAAGACTCGAACCAGAGTTATTTTGACTACCGTTGCCATTAGGCTGCAACAACATGCTGAAGTAGTCAGATGCTTTGTTCTTGTTTTGCACATTTGTTTGATCTATTCTAGACTGTTGTGGAATATTTGAAAACGGCGCTCCAAAAGACGTAGCTCCTCCACTGTTATGCGCTTGCAAACCGGAGCTTGAGTTTCCAGCTAAATGGTTCTTGTTGGGCAAATTGAAAGTAAACTCATTTGAAYTGTTTTGAAAACTGTTGTTTTGGTTGGTGTTGGTYAAATTATTATCATCAACCGTATTTTGAGTGTTTCCCGAAAAGTTTGAATTTTGGGCAAAGGTCCCATTACTAGTGTGRGTTGGAGACAATTTCAGCTGGTTTAGGTATTCATTTCCATTTGAGGAATTATTCCCAAAATTATTCGCTTGCAACGTGYTGTTAAATGTTTGAGGATGCGACTGGATGTAATCATTGGAGTGTTTCATGTAAAAGTTGGCTGAACCTGTAGCAGTTGGTTTTAGTGCATTGCTTTCAAAGTTGCCAAAAGTTGTTGTTGGATTGCCGCTGTCAAAATTTGTGCCCGCTGATGGAAGTCCACTTTGATTTGAAAACAAATGATTTGCAGAACCAGTAGCCGTTGGTTTTAATGGTTCCATTGCCGAATTTTCCAAGCCAGAYTTGTTGCCGTTGAAGCCAAACAAGCGGTTAGCTGAACCAGTGGCCGTTGGCTGGAGTGGCTGTTGACCAAATAAATGGTTCGCGGACCCTGTCGCAGTGGGTTTCAAAGGTTCGATTTCGTTTGGGTCATTATAATTTCTTGAAGGTAGATGCAAAGAAACAGAATCAATTTTTGGCAAATTTTGAAAATGCGTCAATGATTCCTTCATGTCTTCTAGCTCCTCCTCTTCCTCTTTTGTAGCCGGCTGCTTTGGTTGTTGCAACTTTGCAAGAAGTTGGTCCATAGGTAATGAAAAATCTAGCGGCTCGTTTTTCAAGTTTTCGCTTGGTTGATCATTGTTACTAGTATTTGAGCTGCTACTACCAGGCTGCAAATATTTTTCAACAATTGGCGATTCAATTTCTGGTAGCTCATTTTTCTCAAATGTTTCCAGCTTTTCAGAGAATCTCACGTTCTTAGTAGGTCTATTATCACTTCTTTTGACCACTCTTTTAACCCTATGACTTTTTCCTGTAAGTAGCAACGAAGCAAAATTGTCAAAATCAAACGGTTGGTCGTTTTGTGAATCTTCTATTTCTTCGTAAACTTCTTCTTTCTCACCTTTGCTCAAAATTGACTTGGGTTTTAAAACCGGTGCAGCAAGCAAAAGCATATCTTTTGTTGGAATTTGTCCTTTGAGCAACAAATAAGATATAAATCGCAAAACTGCAYAAAAATTTTCCAAACCAATTCTTTCTTTTATATTCCTAAAAAATTCGCTCACAACTTTTTTAATGTGGTCAGTTATTTCAAAGTTAGTTTTCAAGAAATTGAAAATATCTTGCAAAGTGACGTAGCTTTTGAAATTGGACTTGTCAGATATATATTGGTACCATCTCAAATAATTTTTCGATTCTTCCAAACTCAGCTGATAGGTTGATAAAGCAAGCGGAATCTCGGACACTTGAGGTGAATCAGAATTAGAGTTCATTTTGAATATGCTTGTTTCGGAACGGGATGATTGAAAGGAACTAGTTCCACCAGAAGATAATCTTGCAGGTCCAGTTTTCTGATTTGGGAGTGTAAGAAGATTTGAGKTATCAGTGTTTGCTGATCTAAAGGGATTGTTCATGTTCAGTGGTTTTGAACGCCCTGAAGTTTGAGAATCTGCCTGATGTTTTGAGGAAACTCCTGGATTTGAAAAGTAGTTGTAAATCGCAGCAGCATTAGCTTCCTCAGCTGGTTGTGTAAAGTTTGGTTTCTGAGAGCTCGTTTGAAAATGCGGGCTTTGTGTAGGCAATGAGTATGTTGGATTTTTAAATATGTCGCTTGCTAAAACACCCATGTTTGTTCTTGGTGGAACTTGAGGAAGTTGTGGACTTTGACTGGAAAATGGAGCCTGATAAGAACTATTTTGCGTGTTAACAGAAGCAGATTGATTTTGAATTGGATAAGTTGATTGAGAAAAACCATGTTGAGGGTTCCCGTTAGAAGGGGGATTTTGACTGGAGGGATTGAAGTAAGACGGAACTGCTTGGTCTACAGCTGGATTATCCAACCACTCGTAAGACATGGTATCTGTGCTTTGTGTTTTTTTGTGCGTTTTTTTAGCACTTTAGTTTGCCTGTCGTGTGGTTCACTTTGTGTTTAAAACCTATGTCTTTCAAATTCGATAAAGGTTTTGCTCTATTATTAGCTCCTTCGGGAAAAAGTTACAAACAAACTCCGCTTTTCGCTAAAACCTGAAACCTTCACTGCGTAATCAAACGATAACAACGATTAAACATGAAAAACTTGAAAGCGTTACGCTTTTTTCAATTCAGCGTTTTTGAAATTTTTTTATTTCAATAAATTGCTCGCGTGGCGTAATGGCAACGCGTCTGACTTCTAATCAGAAGATTCTGGGTTCGACCCCCAGCGTGAGTGCTTTGTTTTTTTTTTTTATTTCTATTTCTTTACTTTTTTAAAAAGCAGCACCTTTTTTATGTTTAGGTTAAACTAAAAAGCGTGTTCTTTTTTTATTTTTTTTTRATAAATTGTTACAATTACAATTACAATTGCACTTACACAATTCAAATATATTATAAAGTTAACTTTTGTGAATTTTTTTCAAATGCTCAATATGCCACACATGTTCCTCTTTCGTATCTTTTGTTTGTTTTTGTTGTTTTTTTTTTGAAAGCTACAAAAAATAAATCGCAATAATTTAACAGGTCGCTTCAGCTTGAAACCGTTGAACTTTCCGAGTCAGATGGATTGACGTTGCTCAATGTGCGTGAAAAAGAARTGTCTTCTTTTTGATTTTGTATAAATTTGTCATACTGAGAAAATTTCTTTTTCTTTTTAGAGCTCAACATTTTGCCTGTTCTTGGCAATCCGGTCTCAGTACATCTATCAAAAGCAAGAGCTGATTGATATGAAGACTGTAAAATCTCATTCAAAACACTGTCTTCAGGCAGCATGTCCTTGTTCAGGGTTTGTTGCTTAGAGAGCGTCTTATTATTGAACATCTTAGTTCTAGCCGTTTTTCTTTTTTTAGAAGGCTCTTCCATCATAGCTGGAACTTTTGAAAGASTTGAATYCTGAGTTGRCTGTGGTTTATATTCCAAGCTTTTCTTTAAAGCTTTGAAAGAAAATTGTGATTCTTTTTCCGGCTGCCCAATCTTTTTCTTTCTAAGAGGATCGTTAAAGTCAATGGTTTCATCAAGTAGTTTGTTGTATTCATCCACAAAACTTTTCTGAAGGTRATTGTCTTTATACTCTTTTATCAATGCATCTGCAACGGTCTTTCGGTTTTGCACTTCAGTGGCAACAAGGTATTTTTTCAAAAGTGGATCCAATCGTTTTTCTAAAGTCTCAACAACTTTTTCTCGTGGCTCATATTCGTACTTGCTGAAATCAACATGAGTAAGAGGTTTGCCTAGTGCTGAATCAGCCATGGACATTAATTTGTAAATATCCAATGTCTCGCCGTGCTCTATAGAAACTTGGTTAGAAGGCGTGATACAATCCATGTCAACTTCTTTTCTTAAAACAAAATCAATATCAACAGCGCTAAAAAAAGCGCAGTTTTGAGGTAAATCGTTCATTCCTAATTGCTCGCAAAA
This sequence comes from Hanseniaspora osmophila, assembly GCA_001747045.1. Taxonomy (NCBI): domain Eukaryota; kingdom Fungi; phylum Ascomycota; class Saccharomycetes; order Saccharomycodales; family Saccharomycodaceae; genus Hanseniaspora; species Hanseniaspora osmophila. The sequence goes on along the minus strand of LPNM01000007.1, from coordinate 1,339,626 downwards.
CATTGCTCTTGTCCACAGATTACTTATTTGTAACGCCATTGCTGCTCTATGCTTGTCCTCGTTTTTCACTAAAAATCTTATTTCATCATGAATAGAAATGACCATTCTGGCATCAATTTGATATCTTTCAATCAAGTAGTTCATAGAACAACATARTAAATGCAAGTAATCAACTCCTGATGATTGAATAACCCAGTTGATCCTGGATGTTAAAAATGATCTTTTTTTCAAATTGCCTTTCAATAAAGAATCGGTAATAGAAGCTCCAAGAATCGGTGTTTGTGGAATATCCTGATCAGATATTTCTTCCAACCTGTTAAATAAAACAGACTCAGAGCCGCCATACCAAATTGTACCCACCGTTGGAATGTTTATTTTTTTCCCCTTTGTTTCTTTGTACAAGTTCGTGGCAACGTCAACAGTTTCTTTATCAGACATGGAAGGAACAAACTGCTTAAGTAATTGAGCTGCAAATTTTAATCCTGCACCATAAATTCTTCCGTAATTGAAAATTTTTGCCTCGTTTCTCGTGCAACCCAAAATTTGGGCTGTTTTTGTGTGAAGGTCCGTTCCCTCGTTTTTAGACCCTTCTAAACACATCCATCCAACAGGAGTGGCACCGTGTGTCTTAAACACAGAGTCCCCCACCAAAGAAGCAATCCACAACTCTTCGCTGTCAACATCAGCACCCACAAATGAGTACCCATCAGGCGCTTTTATTAAAGACTTAAGCTCAGATCCGATCCTGTTTTTCTTGGCGTTGGAAGCAGTCAACCAACAATTTTCAACAGCTCTTCTGGTAACAGTGCCCATTGGTATGATTTTGGGTATGATCATCCCGTCATCACCAACAGTGGATTCCAAAGGCAGGGACTTTGGTTCCCCATGTTGCCCATCGCTCATTGGTGAGTTAAAGTTGAACTCGGTCGGAAACTTTTCTTTTGAAACTACCCACTGGTTCATGATCCTTTGTCTAGCGCTCATCCAGTACGAACCTGAAGCGTTTATTTGTAGGGCCTTTTGGGCAACAGGAGACACTGCAGTTAAAACACCTTTTTCGAAAAAGTGCACAAAGGGCTTACTTAGCAAAGTGGTGGTTCTGTTCTCAGGGCCGTTTGGATGCGGAACTTTAAATCTGACTCCGGAAGATTTAGAGTCTTTGGAACTTTTAACTTCTTGATAACTTTTTTCGCGCATGATTTCAATTTCTTTTTGCTCAAAAACGTCAAAACACCATCCGTCCTCTTTACACCATACGACTGGCTTATTCTCCCATGACAACTTGAAAAGTAAAGGGATTTCTCTTGATTTTATTGTGATTACTGGTTTTTCTGAAGACGCTGTTGGAAAAAGGTTTTTGTACCACTCTGGAAAGCCAGGCAGTTTTTGYCTCTTGTAGGGGACRCCTTGTTTAGTTAGTTTCAARGGTTTTATAGTCCAGTCTAGTTGTTTAAGCCACGGATCGTTTAAATAAATTTCTGGGTTGTCTTTAAGTTTCACCAAGTCTTGTACTATATCTATGACCTTATTTTCAATGTCAATTTTAGAGCTCTGATACAGTTCTTCTGCATTTTTGATATAACTCTCCCATTTATTTGCGTTTGTAGGGAGAAAACACTGACTAATCATTTTTAAAGCCCCAAATGAAACTGGGTGAGGCGTTTTTTGTRAAAAATTGTGGAAAACTTTGTCAAAAACCAAACTTGTTGCAATGACATCTTCGGCGCAATAATTGCACAAATTTTGAAAATCATTGATAACGTCCCTTTTGTCTGTAGAAGTGACAAACACATCTCTTTTATCTTTTTCAAGATTAATTCCACAATAGAACAAAGCACATTCTTTCAAGGAGTTCATCGTCGTCACTTTAACCCATGGATCATYTTTCAAAATGTCCTCTGAATCAACTCCTTYRATTGACAAACTTCCACTTTGTGGCAAAAATCCCACCATTTCGTCTTCAAATTCGTCACTTTCTTCTTCGCTTCTTGTTTCACTACTTTCTTTTGATGCCAATTCTTTTTCAAGCTTGCCATTATTTCTCAGGACCTTTGTTGCCTTTTGCCATAAGTTCCTTTGTCTCGAACACATTCCAGCTGTTCCCAAATGCAAAGATAAAGTGTCCAAAAAAAATGCGTTTGATTGTTTGAAATTGTATTCTTCCAAAACTCTTGCTCTATCATAAGATACATTGTGTCCAATGATTAACTGCTTCCTCTGTGGATTTTGGGTGTCCAAAGGAATCAAGTGTTCGTATCCTGTTTTATTATTTTCCACATAATTTGTTAAAAATGGCGAACACCARCTATACCATGCTTTATCRGACAATGCAGTAGCTAATATCGGGTATGGCGAAATTTTGGGTAGTGTTTCTACATCAAACACGTATAAATCTTCCAACGGAAAATCCACTTTTTCAGGTTGAGAACCAGGAGCGTATCGTATCCATGATCCACTTTTCATTTCCCATTTTTCGGGTTTTGGAAGGGTTTTGGTGAATTTTGATTTGGCCATTGACAAATACGGTTCTGACATATGTTTTCCAAGTTTTTGGAAATGCTCGTCTAAAGAGAAGCCTTGCAGTTTGGGAAGCTTCATTTCGATCGGCGAATTGATAGATGTTTTTTTGCCGTAAAGGTTATGATTTTTGAGACCCTTAACAGCTAGCTTGCTCAAGAACTGGGATTCATCTTCCATGAATTTCGGGGCATTTGCAGGGGAATATTTCTTTTGAATTTTTTTACCTTTGGACTTTTCGGCATTGATAAACACTTGGCTTTTTAGACTTGGTGCTAAATATTGAATGCCAAACGCATTTTGTTTCACTTTTGGATCAATGGTATGGGCCAGTTTACCTTCTTCAAGTAACACTAACTTTGACGTGCTAAAGTCCCTTTTGCCAGCATTTGTAAGAGTACAACTAAAGGCCATAAAAGACTGACCTCGACAACCGCTTCGCACAATTGCTTTACTGAGTTCTATATGCCTACCCTTTGATACACGCATTTGTGTGGTTTGTTCTTTCACTTACTAGATTCTTGTGTTATTTTGTTACCAATAGTCTGTGATTTAACCTTAGGAAAATGCGGTTCTTTGAATACTGACTTTTATCTATTTATTATTTTGGTTTATGAATTTCTTTTTTTTAAAGCTAGCTAACAGGTTCCAATAAAACACTTGCAAGGCAAATGCTTAGGTTAGTGAATGGAAGTGAACAAATACTTGAAATGCGGTTAGCTCCTAATCATCATCATCATCACGCTCTTCTTCTTACAACGGTCAAGTCTTTTTTGCGGTTTACACAATTTTATTGTTTTGTTTTTGTTTTGTTTTTCCATTTCTTTCGACGTTTTGTGTTACTATCGCGTCGTTTCTTGTATCTGAGCTCGGGTAACTCTCAGGCTTGTGTTTTTATTTTTTTCTWACAGAATTTTGTTTTGCGTTTTATGATTTTTTTTTTGGCTGCAAAAAGCCCAAGCCAGAATAATAAAGGTTTTGGAAGTATATCTTGTAAGTGATATGTTTTCAATTTTGCATTTRATAGACTCTCAACCCTGTGAATAATATATTTTAGTAGCTAGAAGAGCTAATTTGAACGGATACAACAGCAACCTCTGCAAGAACAAAGTYTGGATTGTTTTTTTTTTTTTATACTGATTTCAATATTAAACACCAACTTCAGAAGAAGAAGAAAAGAAGAAATAGATCACCACATACGCACCTACTTTAATCTAATCTAATCTAATCTAATCGACATGTCTACTGCCGCTGCTCACCCATTGAACGACAATCAAGTCAATGAAGAATTGAACAAAATGCAAACTTTTATTAAAAAGGAAGCTGAAGAAAAAGCCAAAGAAATTAAGTTAAAAGCKGACCAAGAGTATGAAATTGAAAAAACCCAAATTGTTAGAGGCGAAACCATTGCTATTGACAGTTCCATTGCAAGCAAATTGAAAAAAGCCACTTTGACCCAACAAATCACCAAATCTACTATTGCAAACAAAATGAGATTGAAAGTTTTACAAGCAAGAGAACAAATTTTGGAAAACATTTTTGAAGAGAGTGAAGAATATTTGAAAACCAAAGTGTCTAGTGATAAGAAAAAATATGGACCAATCTTGAAAGACTTGATCTTGGAAGGTTTGTACAAGTTGTTGGAACCTGAAGTCGTCGTCAAGGTTAAAGAAGAAGATGTGAAGTTGGTGGAATCCTTGATTCCAGACTTGGTCAAGGAGTTTACTTCTGCCACCTCTTTGGACTCCGTGAATATTGAAATTTCCAAAAGTGACTTTTTGTCCAAAAACATTGCCGGTGGTGTTATCGTTACAGACGCCTCTGGTAAGATCAGTGTTGATAATACTTTGGAAGAAAGACTAAAATTGTTAAGAGAAGAATCCTTGCCTGCAATTAGACTAGAATTGTTTGGTCCATCAGAAAGCAGAAAATTCTTTGATTAAGCGGATCGTGAAAATTCACACGCAAAATGGATTGATTAGATTTTTTGTAACCGTCTTTTTTGTGTTGTTTTTTATGGATCAAAATGCTCCTTCACAATAATTTGAAATACGTATACCTACTTGTATATGTATGTATGAATAGAATACGAAATTAAAAAAAAAAACAAAAAAAAAAAAAATATATATATATACTTTTGGAAAGTTCAAATACACCATTAAATGTTGCTTTCTCGCACAGGTTATATCATAGTGTATGGTTTCTGCTTGATAAACTTTTCTTAGTCGGTGTGTGGGTGTGGGGTGTTTAAGCCTCAAGTAAGCATCACCCTTCACTTTCTTGTTAAACATAGGTTACACAGTGTTTCCCCATTCGATAAGCTTCTGTTGAAGTTTACACAGTTTTAATGCCGGCTTTTAAGGTCGAACGTGTCGAAAAAAAATACTTGTAAAATAAATGCCGAGACGCCTTTGATATAAAAGAGTTGTCTCACATCCACCAGGAGTAAAAACTCTCCTGAAGCTAAATATTATCAACTTCACATTATGCATGCAATAACTCAAATTAAAAGTGGGCCCTCTTGAAACTAAACATCAAAACATCAAAACATCAACACATCAACACATCAAGCCCGACCAGTAATGTCTTTAAAACCTCAATTTTCCAAATCGCATATCTTGACAGCCGTCAGCTCGGTTCAAGGCACGCAAGCTGTCCCACCAAACCTTGTTGAACTTTACTTGGATTACAATTGTCGCTTTTCCTACAAAATTTTCCAAAAGTGGGATGACGCCAAATTATTTGACAAAGAAACATTGAGCAAGTACAACTTGGCATTTAGATTCAATCACGTCATTCAGCCATGGCATCCGTTTGGAACATTGGTCCATGAGCTAGGTATTGTCGCTGGTTCATTAAAGCCTGAATTATTTTGGAAGTACTCAATGGTTTTGTTCCATGATTCCAAAGAGTTGTGGACTGAGGAATACACTCAATCGAAGACCACTATTGAATTGTACAAAGAGTTGAGTGAACACTGTGAAAAACATACCGGGTTGAAAGCGGATGTCGTCTACGATAAGTTGAACGGCAGCGGCAAAGACGACACTACCAAAGCTATTAAATATTTTACCAGATATCACAGACAAAACGGAGTCCACATGACTCCATCAATTGCAGTCAACGGCATCATTTTAGGCAATATCGAGTCTTCCACTGACACAAACAAAGTCTTGGAAATCATTCAAGCTCAAACAGCTTAAACGTGGAGTTATTGTTTGTGTTCTTTTTTTTTTTTTTTTTCATTTATTATGTAGTCTTTTTAACGTATATATCCTCCTAATTTAAACTTAAATCTTATCAAGCTTTTAACAAATCCGTTTCCCTTTTGTGTAGATTAACACAAAAAAAATTAGCTCGCACTCAGGATCGAACTAAGGACCAACAGATTTGCAATCTGCTGCGCTACCACTGCGCCATACGAGCTATTTTATAATTTTTTATTTTTTTTATGTTTACTAGTTGCTCCATCCAGAACAGAACTTTTTATATCAATCACTAAAAAAATTGTAGCTCCCACTGAACCTGACTCTTTCGTAAAAATGGTTTCTTGCAAAGATTCCAATTGAAATCAAACGAAAAGAAATGTTTCAGTCACAACAAACGCCAACACGCAGCTTTGTATTTATGCTTGAGCAACATTACTGAAAACACTCAAACCTTTTAGATTTGCTAACATACCACGATGCAGAAGTTTTCTGCTGCGACTCACCATAATTTAATACGGAGCTTTACAAATGGATCACGCTTTATTTGTGCAAGAAGACTTCGTTCTATGTCTTTTGACACTGCTCTACGAAAATATACCATAGCTCATGGGGTCTTACGAAACTTTGGAGCGTTTCGAACCAGGACATACAATCAAGTTACTTCTGCGATTACACAACTGCGTGGTCTGTCTACGACATCTCCGCTTTTACAAAACGAACGGTCACTGGATAACCTTCGACACCAACTTCATCAATACACTGCATCCTTGAATCCATTAAAACCTGTTGTTCCAAATGATTTATTTGTTTCATGTACAATAATGAAAAAAAACGGTACGGTTGTTGGAATTTCACAAAAATTTCCCAAATGGCAGTTTTTGAAAGATCACGATTTATATCCAAGAGATTTGCGTAAAATCGATACCTCCACTATTGACAATATTCCGAGTATTGTGGTCAAGCCTAACAAATGTATTTTAGTCAATTTGCTTCATATTAAAGCTCTTATCAAAGCTAATGAAGTCATGATCTTTGATACAGTCAATCCAGTGGCTGCACACGGATTGGGTGAGCTAATGTACGACTTGGAAGTGCGTTTTCAACATTCAACTGCCCAACTCACTCTTCCTTTTGAGTTTCAAGTTTTGGAGATTATCTTGATTAATGTTTTGAACTCTCTTGAAGTTCAACTAAACAACTTGGAAAAACAATGTGGAGGAATATTAAAAGATTTGGAAAATGAAATCGATAGAAACAAGTTAAAAGATTTGTTGATCAGATCGAAAAACTTGAGTGCTTTTTACAAGAAAACTTTATTGATTAGAGACGTTTTAGACGAAATATTAGACAATGACGAAGATTTGCAAGGACTATGTTTAACCAACAATACAAACAAAGATTCTGAAGCTTTGCCAAATCAAAATCATGGCAATCTTCTTGAAAGCGCAGAGGATGTGGAAATGTTGTTGGAAACCTACTACTATCAGTGTGATGAATTTGTTCARAAATCYGAATCRCTAATTCAAAACATTAAATCGACAGAAGAGATTGTTAACATCATTTTAGATTCAAACAGAAACTCTTTGATGTTGTTTGAGTTAAAAATAACTATTTACACCTTGGGGTTTACTGTAGCCACTCTTTTGCCAGCTTTCTACGGAATGAATTTRAAAAATTTCATTGAGGAAAGCGATCTTGGTTTTGCAGGCGTGATTCTGGTGAGCTCCCTTGCAGGGATAATCATAACCATGACAAATTTTAAAGCTTTGAGATCTGTCACCAGACTAACTTTAATGAATAATCACTCAGGTAAAAACACGAAAACACATATYGACAATGCAGAAATGAAGACTCAAAAGTTTGTGCCCACAGTTTCCTCTAATTTGAAAAACTGGAAAAGAAAACTTCATTATTTAATGAAGGGCGAAAACAGTAAAATTGCCCAAGTTGATAGACTCACTTCAAAGCGAGAAGCAATAAGACAGTGGCTAATACAGCATAAGACGGACAAATAGATAAAGCATGCATATATAGTTTTTCCCCACATTTCGTGCTAGCGACATGTAAATACATTTTTTAAACTTTGGTCAAGGACCATACAGGTCAGATCAGTTATCATCGCTACCGACAATCAAGCGTTTTGCCAATTTTACTGAGCTGCTGTTTTTTGTTTGGAAAAATTGCAGCTCACGATCAGTATTGATCAAAATTCTTTCCATCATGGCAATAGGAAATCATCAAAACCGTCTTTATCGCTTTTTTAGGTCATGTGTATGCGGCGCGTTTAACTTTTATCTCTAAATTGGATTAACGCATACCAAAAAAAAAAAAAAATAAAAAAAAAGGAATCAGTAAACAAGTATAACCGTGTCTATAGTTTCTTAATTCTGTTGAAAAGATGATTTGATTTATAAATTGTTAACTCAGTTTTTACTATCTAAAAGTTTGTATCAACTGTCTGCCGTTGAGCATAAGCTTTCACTTGGGAAAGAAAAAGCAACTAAAAAATATCATACAAGCATAATCATTATTGAGTTACGCCCTCGCTACCTTCAAACRGAATTGGTGTTTTTTTTTTTTTAAGGTTAATTTCTCCAAATTTTTAGTTCAAACACTTAGCCTAAGAATCAAAGCTTTAGGATAACCGCATTGAACCCACGTCTTAAATATAAGAATAATACAATATTAGCATGCTGTTCAGAAGTGCTGCAAGAGCAGCTGCATCGGCTTCCACACCTTCTATTCAAGGGGGAAACATTTTTGATCATTTAGACGCCAAAAACGTGCAATTCCAATTTTCCGTAGATCATTTGAGACGTATGCTAGAGCTGCTGAACGCCATGCATAACAGTATAACATCTTCTGAAAACAATCAAAATATAATACCATTAACTAATTTGATTTCTAGTCTATGTGCCGGTTGGTTTTTTAATGTGCACTCTACTCTAAAAAAACGTTTTGCTTTGATTTTAAATGGCAAGCTTATTAAACTAACAAGTATCAAACCGATTCTGAGCACTCAACTCGTGGAGTATAAGTACGACTTTTTATCGCCCGCTGACAGTGGTGAAGACTTTGATTTTGAAAAATACAAAAAAAAGTTTTACAATTTCAATCACCAAYTAAAGTCTTTAGAGTCACTAATCTCTATAATTCACAATGCTTTGCAGTTTTACGAAGTCAAGTTGAAACAGATAATAATGGAAAGAAGTTCAAATAGAAGACCAGATGCGTCCGGGGTTGCTTCTGTCATTGACCATGAAAGTCTTGTGGAGTTTACCCATGTTCAAGAAACGCAGTTTTCTTTGGATTTGGCAGTTTTGGTTGAAGACAAACTGAAAGATACAACAGATGAATCTTTTAGGAACTTGCAGCTTCAAGTTTTGAAGAAGACTCAGGATGTAGTAAAACAATTTCATGATGGCACCTTGTGTGGGTTTTCAAAAACCATGGCTGCTCTCYATAACAAGGAGACAACAGTGTCTCAACTTCCATATTGGCAATTCACATTCCACAGAATGTATGCGTTTTTACTTAGATGTACACAGCACAGCACTTTTGTTGCAGAGATTATGCATCAACTTTATTATCCAAGTAAAGCATTTTTCAATGACAACAGGACCAAACTATTCTCCAAAAATCTCATTGAGTACGAGCATATGTTAGCTTTGCTTGAAGATACATTAGACGTTGTTTTTTTGGAAAACATGGTCAAAGATTTTTGTGAAAATAATGTCGTCATATTTTTCCAAACTAACACGATAACCAGTCTTTATAGCAGGTACATTTTTGAAGTTGAAAAATGCATCAAATACAGACACGCAGTTTTGGGTCTATGGATAGAACATTGGGAATATCTAGAAAAAAACATTGGAGACAATCTCAAAGAATACACAGATTTTGAAAGCTCAGCACAGCTGTTACAACTAGTTGAAGAAAGAAGAGTCAATGATCGCATAACTTGTAAAAAACCATTGCTTGAGAACAATGTCGATATTAAGGCTCCCTCTCAACCCGCGGAGTTCAAGGCAGCCATTCTGAGAAAACCGTACAAGGCATCCAACTCTACAACCAAAAGTGTTGTTCGCTCCGGCTCAACAAAAAAGCATAGCGCCAGCTCTAGCACTACTTCCAGTAGAAACCGTTCCAATCTGGCATCTCCACAAGCCAATTCTAACCCAGGGTCACCAAGACCCGGTCCCGTTCAAGCTCCTTTTGCCAGAGCGGGTAGATCAAGATCTTCATCTTTGCAGCATGTCAAGCACACCGCAAACAAAGAAGCTTATAATATGAAGCTTGCTGCTGCTGCTGCTGGTTTAAGCACCGGTATGAGTGGAAACGATGCAGCCCAAAAATCGCACTCTTTGCAATTGGCATCACTGGAGACCCAGGCAGAAATACAAAAACAATACTCGAGTCAGCCTAAATTTTCTCACCAACCACTGAAACCACAACCAACATCTGTTCTCATGAAAAAATCTGCATCTGAAAACAATCGTGGATCTCGGCAGGAAATTTCTTCCACTTTGCAGAATGAACTCATTCCAAAGCTTGCAAATGTTCATCTTAAGGAGGATACACTGCGGTCTTCTGGAAAGCCAATGCGTACCAACTCCAAAAAACAGGAGGGGAAAACAAAATACACTAGCTCTTCTGAATCAAGACAAAGTGATGCTTCAATTGTCGTTAGCGATCTAGACTTGAAAAAAACCGAAAACTCTGAAAATGAGGCTTACTTTGATAGCGAGGAATACCCTCATRAAATTATGGTTAAAAAGGTAAGATTCACTGGTGTTCCTCCATTTAATAAAAARGAAGATCCACCTCCCACAAGAAGGGGCTGGTATATCAAGCCAGCGGTTTTGCACTATCCTTTGATTCCTTGTCAGAATGTGGGCGTGCAACAGAATGTTTCTAAGCAAGCTGAGGGGCTTGCTTTCAAACGCGGCCACAGCCTTATCAAAGAATGAATAAGAATAAATACTACATTGCGTTGTTAAACTATACAAGATATATATCTATACCGTTGTTCATTTACTTTTTGTGAGAGTGGTGGTTTTGAGTGTAAAAGTAGGAAGGGACAAATCACCAGTCTCGGGTAATGTTGGTTTTTTTTTTTTATCATTTGAAGTCTTTTAAAGCGGTAAGCAAAAAAATASCAGATTTGCATTAAGACCATACAGTTGTCTCTTATCTGTCTTTCCAGTTTCGACCTGCAAGGCACAAGGACCGCAAAGAATCACAAAMCCAAGATAGCAGAGATCRAGGTTGTATGATGTACAAGCCATTAAGCTCGTTGTTACCAGAGCCACAAAACGGAAAAAAGAAAAGAAATATAAACAACATAAACAATGAGTTCAAAGAAACGGTTGTCATTCCYACATTCATGATTCAGCGAGAAAAGCATTTATTGCAAAAAATGATATCATYCAGCGCGGAGATCATTAGCAAAAGGAGTGAAGAGCCTGAAGACACCGACCATGAAAAAGATGATCCTATATTACAATACCAAAAAAATCTGTTGCCACTTCGATTGGCTAATCCAGATTACAAGTGTCCACTGCCGACGGAGGATATAATCAAGGAGAGTGCTGTGGCTACTAAAAAAGTCATCGAAAAGCTATTGGGTCAGAGCGGYCCTATTTCGTCAACTGCTATTTCCTCTTCGGCCACTCGGCTAAATAACAGCAAGAATTTCTCTCATTCTATTCCTAATATTTTTAACGACAATAGGGCAAAAACCAYAGTCAAAGTTATTGAGCGACACCAAGACCCTTTAGCTCCTTCTACCAAGAAAATTTTGAAAAAAATACCTCTTGCTGATGACAATACTGAGCTGTTGGAAACTCCAATTCTTCAAAATGATAAGGGAATCGGCCACAAAGTCAGCGAGAAAGAGAAAGCATTACTGAACATACCATCGGCCGTTTCATCTTGGGAAAATTCCAAAGGGTTCTCAGTATCAATTGACAAACGGCTACAGTACAACCAGTCTGATAAAAAAAATGCTCCAAAGGAAATCAATGACAAATTTGTGGAGCTAACGAAAGCTCTTGATGCCACTAGCGAGAAGAAGAGGATTGARCTAGCCCAAAGAAACGAAAGATTACTAAAGGTAAAAGAAGAGCAGGAAGAAATTGAAAGAATCAAGGGTAAAATTTCTGAAATCAAAAATTTCGAACAGAGACAAAAAGAAACTCAAAGGTATAGTCGGTATAATCAGCAAAATAAAGRAGAAAGGCCGGCCCAAGGTGACCGTAGGGAGGCGATTCGAGCACAAAGAAGAAAAGAGATTCAACATACATCTAGGWTTAAAAATATGCCAAAAAAAGCACCAGCTTCAACTCTAGAACAAAGGGATATGCAAAYAGCTTCTGGCAGTTTAGATGAAGAAGGTGAAAAAGAGGTCCAATACGATTCACGGTTTTTCACTCGTGCAGCTGATGCATCTTGGAAAAGAAGCGATGATCAGATGTATGACACCCCGTTGTTTCATCAACGGAACGAGACAGCTTCGTCAATTTATAGAAATCGAAGATCTGCTCAAAGGACAGAAAGAGGTGCAGAAAACGACGTTGTCAACTTGAGAGATACGCCTGTTGAATTTGTTGGCACAGAAGCCAAAGACGAAACAACTCTGCACCTTGACCGTGAGTTCCATTTTCCAAACAAGAACAAGAAGCGAAAACCGAATGATTAATGACTAAACTAGCTCTTTACTACTTACTATATATCCTCGTTTTTGTCCACTGGGATGGAGGACATCGATTGCAAAAAGTCTTTTTTGTCCTGGTTAAGGGCTCTCATCAATTCGTCTGATCTGCTGATTGCAAACTCCTCAAGCTTTTTAATAGTACCRCTGACCTTTACAACATTTATGATCACATTTTCTAAAGTGCCAATTTTCTTCATCATGTTTAAAGTCATCAACACATATTCGTAATCATCTTTACTGCATCGCAGTATGCCCGTGGATGTGCTGTTCGAAAAGTACTTCAACTGAAACATCGATGTTCCTCGTCCTAACCCATAGTCTCCAAAAAAATGCTGTAGTGACTTTTTGATTTCATATACCAAAACCCTGTTGTTGACGTCAGAGGGGGTCACTTTATGGTGTTGAAGAAGAGCAGGCTCTAGCACAAAATTATTTGCCTCAGTAAAAGCGGTGTACTCTTCTGCTGTCGGTGGATACAATATCTCAAATAGCATATATCTACTTTTAAATCTGACCATAATGTTGTTTTTTCTTTGTAATGCACAAAGGTATTGATAATTGAATTTTGAAACTCTGGGGTATAAGAGTATTTTCCTATTGCAGGCTTGAATAAGGGTATTCAGTTTGCTATTCTCGAACTAAGAATGCTCACCTGGAATTTCAACTTTTATCTCTTAAACTTGGTGATCTTTAATTGACTTCATAAKTATTGAAGCTTGGTTGAAAGACCGTATGTGATGGGCAAGCTCTGATATTTTCCTTACTCACCCGTTTTCATTTATCCTTTCTTTTCTTT
>LPNM01000007.1:1312587-1326289 GCA_001747045.1 Hanseniaspora osmophila | reverse complement strand
CAAGCTACACGTGACCAAATGAATAAAGATAAGAGTCCGCTAAGCCTCGCAAGTGTCAAAAGTAAACGTGCGTTATCATCAGATGTGAAGTTTGGTTTTTAAGTTTAGTAAAAATAAATTATTCAAGTTGTTAAGCTTAGAAGTAAAAGCTGAGCACTACATCATCAAGCAAAGTACAGTGCGTTTAGGTCATGGTTTGGAGTCATCTGGATATAGACCAGCAACATATCAATTATCTTTGCATCTCGCTTACCGGCATAATCTTTTGTTTGACTGCCAAGTTTTTCAAGAACAGCTTTTACGTAGGTGAAGCTCTTTTTTTTACAGCAAGTGGAATTATATTGGGTCCGATATGCCTAAAATGGTGTGACCCGTTTAGTTGGACTACAAACGTCGACAAGATCAGTGTTGAGCTGAGCAGAATCATTCTTTGCATCCAGTTATTCACCAGTGGTTTAGAGCTACCTTCCAAGTACATGCAGTACAACTTCAAAAGCGTGCTTTTGTTGTTAATTCCAGTGATGACAGCAGGCTGGCTTATTGTCGGATCTTTCATATATCTTCTTATTCCAGGTTTCAAATATAAACACGGACTGTTAGTTGCCGGCTGCATAACAGCCACCGATCCCATTTTGTGCCAATCTATAGTTTCCGGCAAATACTCACAAAAATATGTTCCTGAACGATTAAGACATCTAATAACGGCCGAATCCGGTGTCAATGATGGATTGGCGTTCCCATTTGTCTATTTGTCGCTGTTTTTGATAGTTTTGGATAACCACAAAGGCGAAATTTTGAAAGAATTTTTTGCTGTCACTATTCTGTACACCTGTATATTGGGTACTGTTGTGGGGCTTGTTTTGGGATGGGGTTCAAGCAAACTAGTTGAGCTATCAAGCCGTCACGGGCTCATTGACGAGCAATCGGTTCACATATACTACATTTTTTTAAGTTTATTGATGGCAGGTATGGGTTCTTTACTAGGAATGGACGAGTTGTTGATCAGTTTTTTTGGTGGTTGCGCTTTTGGCTGGGACGGGTTTTACCAAAAAAACGTTTCAAGCTCTGCATCCCCTCTTACTGATGGTATAGACTACCTTTTGAACATTCTATATTTTGCATATTTTGGAACAATTATTCCCTGGCAAAAGTATAACAATCCAGATCTATATTTGAGTGCCTGGAGGCTTATTCTGATTGGGGTGGTGGTGGTTTTCTTGAGACGGTTGCCCGTTGTTTTCACAATATTCAAATGGATACCCGCAATAAAAAACCTCAGAGAATCTTTATTTGTTGGTTGGTTTGGTCCTATAGGAGTTGGTGCCGTATTCACATCCTTGTTGGCGAAAGATTACTTGGAAAAGGCACTGGAAAAAGATTTTATTTCAACGAACCATGCAAATGATATTCGCCTAGGAATTGACACGGTATGGGTTTTGTGTAGCTTTATTGTTGTGGTGTCGATGATTATTCATGGGTTTTCAGTGCCTGCAATCATGTTTTCAAAGTATTTCCGTAAACAACCCGATAACATAGGCACATTAAACAGGTCCAGTTGTGACATATCGATTCTCGACAAGGAAGAGCAAACTTTGGAAAAATCCTGAAAACATTTTGGTATATCTCACATCCGTAGAAAACACACACAATATCGTTGAATTTTTGGCTGAATTTATTCAAAAAAACGTATTTATCGAAGTGTAAGTAAATTATTTCAGCTACTCCTGAGAATAGGAACTGCCAGCTGAGAACGTCCCCATCAAAATAAACAGTTTAAGCTATATAACTTTGCCAGAAACTGAGTAATGATTTGGTTATTTGTAAAGCATAAATTTTTATAGAATTTTAAAGCTGTTGGGTCTTTTATATTTCACAAATACTGTCCAAAAAACAGCAAATTTGTTTGTTTATTTTTTGAGTGAGACTAATGTATTTCAGAATCACCTAATTAAACAAAAAATATTTTTGGATTAAAATTAAACAAAAATATGTACTCAAAATCTAAACTAACAAAATAAACATATAATCAAATGTATTTTTTGCTTGAAAGACAATTTACATCCTTATACAAATGCAAACTCTGAAAAAATTTATTTAGATTACAACAAAGGCGACAAGAATTTTGAAAAGTCAAAATCCAAAGAAAACAAGTCTTGATCTGGTATAGTTTCATTCACGCCATTAGCTGTAGGATTATAGTCCCACATGTTATTTTGTCTCGCCTGCTCTGCTGCAGGAGGATCCAAGTAGGAGTATATGTTATTAGCCCTTTCAGCATTTGTATCAGTTTGAGATATTTGAGAATCATTTATCTCATTTCGGCTGTTC
Source organism: Hanseniaspora osmophila (assembly GCA_001747045.1). NCBI lineage: Eukaryota > Fungi > Ascomycota > Saccharomycetes > Saccharomycodales > Saccharomycodaceae > Hanseniaspora > Hanseniaspora osmophila. The sequence continues at coordinate 1,323,961 of LPNM01000007.1, read as the reverse complement.
AAAGCCTTTTTATTGTCGTTTTGATCATGATAATGATTATTACTGCTACTATGGTTTTTGTTTTTCGCCTGATCCGACTTTCCCTCTGCCAGCCTTCCTTGATTCGTATTGGCTGAATTTTCCATAGCGCTTATAAAAATGCTTCGAATGTGAAGTTCAACAGCTCTGAAACTATATGATCCATAAGGTTTCTCTAGCTTCACCTCTAAATGATCCTTTAGAGCACTGTAATACTCATTCATAAGTTCGGTGTACTTGATGAACATGTCAGAAGAAGAGTACTGATTATTTGTATAATCAACCTCAGCCTCTGGTCTTTCAAAATCAACTAAATTTTCCATGATAAGGTTTTTCCTCTTTTTCAGGTTTCTTCTTGTAACCTTTCGGTCAGCCTTTCCTCTYTCATACATTAAATCAAATAAAGTAATCAAAGCCCGGAATGTCAAAGGCTTTTTAAGCCAAAACGAGATATTAGTTGCAGATTCCCCCACTGTCCACTCGGARCTTATCCCAGAGGAAGATGATTTCAGGTACGAGCAGTGAGTACTAAGCGCAGTAATCATTTTAAATGATGTCACTAGAATTCGAAATAGCTTGTTCTTATGTACAACTTCGTCTGCTTTAAAGACTTTTAATTGCAGATACCAAAGGCATATTTTCAAAGCAATCAAAGGTGTTAGCACAACATAATCAAATAGGTCCACTTTTTCAAGGTGCTCTGCGTCACAATATGTTTCCAATGAGTGCAACTCGACGTTCAGGTACTTATCAACTTGAATAAGCATTCCCTCAATATCCGGTATTCCTCGAGGTTTGTTGAGGTCAAATATAATCTTTCTAGCCAGATACAAAAATCTTTTCAATTTACCAATCCTTCCAGCTTCTAAAGTGTTTAATTCCTCTTCATCAAAAGATCCATAAGAAACATTCAAAGATTTTCCATTCTCAAATGAATTCAAAACATCAGCGTACAAAGACCAGTACCAAATATTTTGTAGAGTATGTATAAGCCCAACATGCTCCAATTTATCTTTGTAGTATTTTTGAGCACCGGTCCTTAGACCCAGCATATCAGTCATGCTTCCTAAAGACTCCGCAATAAGATGAACCGAACGTGTGTGTGCTCCTCTTAAGGGGTCGAACTGCGTTTGAAAATAGTTTAAAAGTAAGAACTGGATTCTATGAAGTGAAAAAGTCAAGCCGGAGGTAATTCCTCTGATGTAGCAAAAAAACTCTGTAAAGCAATCATGGTCAACAGTATGCCCTTTGACAATTTTGTAAAGAAGAARAATAACACCCACTGAAAAAAAGTTTGTTCGATCGTCAACATTCAAAGAAGTAATACGATCAGTTTCGAGGTCAACCTCAACAAGATCCTCAAATAACTGGACAACGGCTTTTTCTTCTATAAAATTGGTTAGTGAATGATATGCAGTCTGAAAATATGAAAACAGCGTTTTTTTGAAARAAGAGTAAGATGGCAAAGTTGCAACAATTTCTTGCAATAAGGAACTACCACGGKCTCGTAAAAGCACATGACGTTCTTTGAAAACTCCATCTAAACCATTCGGGTCACCTTTAGAGCTCTGTTCACAGGTCACTCTGAAAGCATCCCAAATACTCTTGTTCTCTTCCATGCACTTGCTATTCTTGAACAAGCATATAACCGATGTGGCACCCACCATACACGCAGCCTTCTCAGTTACTAACACGATTGTGTACTGTCTTAATGGATTGACGGGCTCTACAGACTGTGCAAAACCCAAAGTGAATGGATGAACGTAAGAACACTTTTCCTCCCTTTCAGGTGCAGCAAGAGAGGGCGATGTACCGGCTGATTTTTCCAAACCGCAGGTATTGCCTAAATCTTGACCAGAGGCACAGCTTAGGGTTGTATCTTTTAAAGTGCAATGTTGGGACGTGTTCGCAGAGTGGGGCACACCAAAACCTCTCGAAGCATCAGGGTGGTCATTAACTTTCAAACTACTCATCTGGTCTAGGTTTTCATGGGGCAAATCCGGTGCAATTGTTTCAGTCGGTAAATTGTGATTCGATGTTGGACCCAAATTTCCAAATGAAGTGGGCTGATCAATTTGTGGCTCAAAATGTGTTTGAAAAGTTGAATTGCTCAGCGTGTTTCCAGAAGAAGCAAGATTTTGAGCTTGCAAGTGAGCCTCTGTTGTGGAAAAATCTTGTGCCAAATTATCGGAATGATTAGGATGTACCGTTGTGGCTAAACTATCAGTTACAATAGGGACGCTTTGGCTTGTAGGAGGACTTAGACCCGGTGAAAGTGGTTTTGGTTTGTTGGAAAAAAGGTTAACTGAGTGAGAATATATTTCCTTTTCTGCCATTCTGATTTGTAAAGGGTTATGCTGACTCTGAAGTTTGTTGAAGGTCAATTTTGAGTTTCCTAAAAGCTGATTTTTGTGCCTATAGTATTCACTTTGCCGCTGGTGTAAAGACGAGTTATTGGAGTTTATTTTTGGGATGATGGGCTCAATATTTGATGATTGCATGTCAAAATTTCTAGTTGGAGCTTGCACCATAAGTGAGTTACCATCTCTTGAGTAATCTTTCGGAACATTTGCAAAACTTTGATGGCCCTGCACAGAGTCGGAGCTGCTAGGTGGAGGCAGTATTCTATTCATGAAGGAAGAGTTCTCCATGACGTTATCAGGTACTGTGGACAGGTTTTTACGGTTTTTTGTGACTTTCATTTTTCTAGAACGAATTTTTGCTCGTTCAACAGCGATGCGTTCTGGCGTAGTGTCTTCAAAATAAAGACAAGCATCTAGGTTTCTTGATTCGCACGAGTTACATTTAGGTCTAGCTTGGTTACACTTCAACCGGCGTTCTCTGCAATATAAACATGAGACAATCGCCCTGCTTCTTCTCCTTTTCACTGTTCCGGTTGTTGTGGGACTGCTCTGGTCGACACTTTCATCAAAAGGCGGCAAGCCATCTCTTTCTGCAACCATGTTTTTGATAGTTTCTCTTTTTAGTGCTCGAGATCTTCTGCTCAGATAAAACTTGCCGCTCGTTTTGTGGCGTTTTCCAAATGCACTCGGAACCTTTACTATTAATCCGAGACTGGCTTTTTTTCCAGCAAACGTTATTTTTTGTTCGTGTGAGTCGGCACTCGCATTTTTACAAGTTAAATGATGCACCGTTTCATAAACTCAAGTAGAAAAGTAAATCAAATACATTATAACTCATGTGGATACGCTACGTACATATACACACGCATACGCACACACACATATATATATATATAAATATATATTTATTATACAGTATCATGCCTTAATCTATAACTTCTCTTCAAGCAATTTAGTAACTTCTTCAACAGCAGCATTGATTCCGGCGTACTGATCACCCATACCTTGAAAGACATTGCCCTTACCACCAGCTTTACCCCCAATACTGGCAGAAACAGCTTTGGCCAAAGCAGAACCATCAACGCTCTTTGTCAAAGCTTCATTGGAAATGTAACAACCATGAGCCACTCTTCCAGACGCATCGTTACCAGTCAACAGATAAAGAGATTTTTCTTTCTTGTTGTTTTTGATATAGTTAATAGCTTCTGTGATGGCTTTAGCGTTGGTTGGAATTTCAACATGTTTGACCAAAAATGCAGCATCTTCGTTTTGTTCAAAAAATTGAGTGACCTCGTCAACAGTTTGTTTGATTTCTGCTTTAGCTCTGGTTTTGATCTCATCCTTGACTTCCTTTTCAATTTTGTTGAATTTTTCTTTCAAGTTGTTTTTGGTGATCACGGAGATAGACAACTGACCCAGTTCTACACTTAGTTCTTTGATTTTTTTCTCTTTAGCTGGACCAAATGGCAGAGATTCGACGTGTTCCAGCTGTTTGTTAAATTCAGCAGCAACTCTTTGAACTTCATATGCTTCGGAGCCGGAAACAGCAACCATTCTTCTGATACCTTTGGCAATACCACTTTCTTCAATGATGACAAACTCTTTAATGTCACCTGTCTTGGCGACATGAGTACCACCACAGAACTCAACAGAGTAATTGTTCCATTCTTCATTTTTTGGATCAGCAAGCAAGTCCTCAACAGGTTTACCTACAGAAACAACTCTCACAGGATCTGGGTAGGTTTCACCGAAAACGGCTCTAACGGAAATAATCGATTGTGCCAATTCCAATGGAACTTCTTTATAGTAAACTGTCATGTTTTCTTTGATCAATTTGTTACAGATTCCCTCTACTTTTTCCAACTCTTCAAAAGATAAAGCTTTCTTATGAGAGAAATCAAATCTTAATTTTTCTGGAGCAACCAAGGAACCTTTTTGGTCAACATCTGCTCCTAAAGTTTCTTTCAGCGCAAAATTCAATATGTGGGTACCAGTGTGGTTGTTTCTCAATGGGAATCTTCTCAATTCGTCGTAAGAAGCAATGACTTTCTCGTTTTTAGACAATTTCCCTTCTTGTAAAACACCTGTGTGGAAAACGTACCCATTGTATAACTGAACGTTTTCAACATTGAATTCGGAAACACCATCGACAACGATTTTACCAGTATCATATTCTTGACCACCTTGTTCGGCGTAAAAACAGGTTTTATCCAAGATGATACCATATGTTTTACCAGATTCAGTGATTTCGTCAACAAAGTTTTCACCGTCATGAATGGCCAATATGTTTGCTTCGATGTTTTCCAAACCATATTTGAATTCGTCGTTTGTTTTAGAAACCGAATCCTCGTTCAACTTTGAAAGATCGTGAACACTCAATTTGATCAAAGTGCCTTGATTTTTTTTGTTGCWTTTTTTGGAGGCTTCATAAGATTCCAATTTGGCCTTTTCAAAACCTTCTTCGTCAATTTTCAAACTTTGTTCTTCAGCCATCAATCTTGTCAAATCAACAGGGAAACCATAAGTATCATAAAGTCTCCAAACTTCTTTACCGTTTAAAGTTTTGTTGGCAGATTTAGAGGCAACTTCAGCATATTTTTCAAACAATTTTTCACCTCTATCCAAAGTTTTGGCAAATGAAAGTTCTTCTTCATTCAAAATTTCAAATAGGTATGATGGGTCCTTGTTGACTTCTGGGAAAATATCTTTAACTTGRTCAATCACAGTTGGAGCTAATTTGGAAAAAAAATCTCCAATTGGATAGTTCATATACTTTCTAACGTATCTGGCACCTCTTCTCAAAATTCTTCTCAAAACGTAACCTCTACCTTCGTTGTTTGGAACACCACCGTCTGATAGAGCAAAAATCAAAGTTCTGACATGGTCACTCAAAACTCTGTAAGCGGTGTCAATCCCATCTTTATCTTCATCACCAAATTTACCACTGTATGGTCTACAGCCGGTGATTTCTTGAATTTTGACAAACAAAGGTTGGAAAACATCCGTGTCGTAGTTGGATCTGACATCTTGCAAAACAGAAACCAATCTTTCAAAACCCATCCCGGTGTCAACGTGTTTGGCTGGCAAAGATTTCAAACTGCCGCCTTGTTCTCTATTGTAYTGAATGAAAACGTTGTTCCAAATTTCCAAAACATCTGGGTCGTCCATGTTGACCAAATGAGCAGCGTTTCTTCCACCAATTCTGTCGTAGTGGATCTCGGAACAAGGACCACATGGACCTTGGTCACCCATTTCCCAAAAGTTGTCCTTTGCATTGCCTGGTAAAATGTGGTCTTCTTCTACACCAACATTTTTCCAGTATTGTTTTGCTTCCAAATCTGCTTCCAAACCGTTTTTTTCGTCACCTTCAAAATAAGTAACATACAATCTGTCCTTTGGAATACCATACACGTTGGTTAGTAAGTCCCAAGAGTAATCAATAGCTTCTTTTTTGAAATAATCTCCAAAAGACCAATTACCCAACATTTCGAAAAAAGTATGATGATAAGAATCTTTCCCAACATCTTCCAAATCATTATGTTTACCACCAGCTCTGATACATTTTTGAGAGTTGCAAGCCCTTTTCAAAGATGCAAAATCAGATTGCGGATCAACGGTACCCAAAAAAATCGGTTTATATTGGTTCATCCCAGCGTTGGCAAATAGCAATGTTGGGTCGTCATACGGGATGACAGGACTYGATTTAACGTATTTGTGGCCTTTCTTTTCAATAAAATATTTTAAAAAAGTGTCACGGACATGTGGAGCAGTCCAAAGTTCTTTGTTTCCAACGGTCATTTTGGCTGTGTGGGTTTTTGTTGTTTTTGTTCTGACAAGACTTTTGAAATTTCTAAAGCTTGCTCTGATGGATGAAAGTTCAAAGTTGAATCGACACCTGTACTGAGAGCAAACTAATCTTGAAGAATTATTGCGATACAACTTGGAAATGAAGAAAGTTTATCTTTGATGACTTAGTTGAAACTAATTTTGTATTACCAAGAATGATGATGTGGATGTACACAAGAGCACAGTGTGAATTGTGCGAAATGGAAAAACTCTACATGTATGATTGAAGGAAGCTGCCTACTCTGAAGTAAAAAAAACATTCTGCAAAAAAAAATATAATAATRAAAGCAGGCTAGCGTTGATTAATGTGAAAAAACAAGTACATGAAAACGAACTAACGAACGRTAGGATATGTGAGTAGTCAAGCAATAAGAGGAGTGKTGCGAAGCTATGGTAAGGTGAGCTTAGGAAATTGATGAACATTTGATTCTAACAAATATTGGGTTTGGTGGAGAAGAAACTACAATGGCTGAGAAAAAAAAAAAACGCAAGTGTTATCTTTTCTTTTTTTTTTTATTTTTTTTTTTTTTTACAAAAATTCATGATAAAGCTTTTCACTTGCACAAAATCATGTGACCTATTTTTTTGGAAAAAAAACACGCAACAATACCCGGTCTTTGTCATCGCGGTTATAATAATCTAAACCCTTCATGTCCTGGTATAGAATGAAATAGTAAACACATTGGATCAAGGTGAGAATTAGATAAATTTGCAGAGTCTTCTTTTTAGCTTTATTATCAAATACATAATAAGAAGCAAAACAAGAAACACACACCAACATAAGTGGAAGCTGAATAACTTACTARAAACGAGCACTCATGAAAGTTGCAAGACAGGGAGTTCTGATCTTCTCAGTCGCATTGTTCACTTGCACCTTTTTAATGCAAGTAGTGAAACTGGCCCATAGTGCGGAAATCGATATATCTCAAAGCCCGTCCATTGGAAGGGACATTGAAACAAAAACCGATGTTGCAATTGATAACTTTCGAGTTCCCGAGGCCTCTGTTCTGTGGCAATGTGTGAAGCAATTAAAGAGTATTATTTTATTATTGGACGAAGAAAGGAATGCTGGGGAAATGAGCAAGAGCAGCTCTGTTATCAATAATCTTTACGGGATCATATATGGCCTAGATTTAAGTGATGATATTGAGCAATATGATTCGAATGCCGATGATAGCGATTTGTTCAAAAAGGCTCATGATTACCTGTGGTCGATTAGTCCTTCGTATGCTGCGTTGTTCAAGAGTTATTACGAGTATAACATTTATGATTTGCCATCATCAAGTCAACCAAATTTCAAAGTTGACAAAGCGACGAATTTTTTTGTGATTAACAATAAAGTTTATGAAAATTCAGATGATATTTTTTATTTGAAGTCCCACRAAATCAAAACCACCATGGAAAACTTGGACATGTTTTCAATTAAYGAAGATGAATTGATTATCGGTTTGAGCAAAGAAGCACCTTTGGCCTTTTTTTATGGATGCGATTCTTTAGACAACAAAGACGAATTTGAAGAATTTAACAACAATTTGTGGAACGAAGCACAAGGTGGGAAAATTAGATACGTTTTAAGACGTTTCTGTATTGACAAATCAAACAATTATCCGTGGAATGACAACAAAAAATTTGTTGATTTATCTTTTTTGAAAAATAACTTGCATGACTTTGACTACAACGGTGAAACAATCAATATAAACCATAACGAAAATGCTACTCAACTAATGGATTTGCAATTAACAGATTTCATTATCAAATACCACAACTCTGTTGAAAACAACAAAAATGCATGGAATACGTTAAATTTCACAAAAAACATCATCAACAAGTTACCTTTTGAGTCTGTTCAGGACAAATGCGAACTTTTGCATACAGGTGATGTTGAAGACTACTCATCTATTACCGAAGACCTAGATGCATTGATGCAATTAGGTGTAAATTACGATATGTTGGGTGTTTTCGTCAATGGTGTGAACATTAGACTAACAGACTTTTCCATGAAGTCGTTGATTGAGTCCATTCAAAGAGAATTTAGATTTTTGAAAATTTTCAAACAAATTGCGTCCAAACATGATATAAAATTAACCGTTGATGATATGAAAAGGCTAATAACTGATTTCACAGTAGCTTCTCAACTTTTCATCAAAAACAATCAGCCAAGAAGGTTTGATGTAACACAAACCATTGACAAAAACTCTGACGTTGTTATTTTTGCTAATGATTTGGAAAATGACCTGCAATACGCCAGCACCTTATCCACAGATCCTTTAGAATTTATGACTCAAAAATCTCATTTTGGGGAGATTCCAGCTTATGCTGAAAACTGGAATGATGTAATTTTTATCACAGACTTTCAAAACAAAGAAATGGTRGACGGTTTGATAAGAGCTCTTGAAGTTGTACAAAATGGATATCCTCAAAGAATCGGTATTTTGCCTCTTCCAAAATCATTTGAATCCATGGAAAATGACCAAGAATATATGAAAATCATTAGTCAGCTACAGAAAATTGGCAATTCCAATATTGATGGATTACTAAAATTTTTGAATGACGGAAAGGGGTTGAAGTTTGACAAGAGATTGAATTTGTTAGACCCAACATCACCAGTAGTCAGTAGTATATTGTCCACCATTCAACTGATGAAAATCACAGAGAATAGCATCATGGTCAATGGGCAGCTTTTTGGTTTTAGAGAAAACGTTTGGCAATACTTAATCTCTACCATTATCAAAGAAGATGTTGGATTTTTGAAATCAGCTCTACCCGTGGTTATGAAAGATTGGGAAGAACAAGGACATAGCATGCGGAAGTTGCTATACGCAGAGGCACAAGCTTTTGTATCAAGAGACTTGGTGCTTACTCCAAATATTCACGGGGATTCGACATATTCTATAGAAAATTTGGACGGATTAGAARAGATAATAGGTCAAGGGCGTGTATTTGAGTATGTGAAATCAGATGTTTACAATGTCGTGCACACTCTATCAGTAATTGACGATTTTGAAAATCCTTCTGCTTGGGACAGTTTATCCAGCATTTTGAATTTGCACTTGTATGGAGTCAAGCTAAGACTAATTCACAATGGTGGTGAGAGCAAAAATTGGAATGCCTTGAAAAGTCTATTGTCTAAAACGGATGTTTTGAGCAGCGAAGAGTTACTTCAGCACGCTCCAAATGTCAACCCAAACAAAGAAAAACACAAACTTGACTTTTCTCAGTGGTTAGTTGATCTGTCATWCGAACAGTTGTCCTCCACAAAGTTTTTGGTTCTCAACGGTAGAGTCATCAATTTGGAAAATCACACTTCTTCGACCCTGTATCCGCTTACACCTAATGATTATTTCAATTTGATCAAGCACGAAAGTATAAGATCTTTACAAACAATAAAGTTTGTGGAAAAATATCATTTGGGTCAGATAATCCCGCCTTCATTAATTGAAGAGTTTTCTGCTTTTTTGACTAAAATCTATTACGATGATATGCTACTAAGCAATGGAATAGACTTTACGGTTGAGTCAATTTTGCCGAGGTTGCCCTTGAGAAGAGTTTTGAACAAGAAATCTGTGCTCAAGTCCAACTCTCTATTTTTGCACAGTAAATCCAAAAAAAGACCGATTGATTTGACTTTAGTTCTCGATCCCATGGAAGAAWGATCACAAACTTTTATTTCGCATGCTGCCCAGTTGATGGACACGGGTTTCCAAAAATTTCTTAATTTGGAGATACTTCTTTTGCCAACAAAGGACTTGAAATTCTTTTCTATTCAAAGACTTTATTATGACTCTCAAGAACTTGAAAAGGTTGAAAAACATGAAACGATTGACATTGAGACGAAAGAGTTGGAGTTGCATGTCGACATGACAGCACCAGATTTGACGCTTGACGGCAAAAGCATATGGTGTACAGCGTACGTGCAAGACGCTGCTCAAGAGATTTCAAGACTAAATGTTGAAAGTGTGGGTAGTAATATATGTGTGAACGTGGTTAATGCTTGTGGGAATATTATTACATCGTTCCAAAGTATGCAAACTTTTGGCTTTGGGCAGTTCAAATTACCATTGAATGAAACAAATGAAAAATACCACTTTGAACTATGCTCAATAAACTCTGGATACACGATGAACGGTTTTACCTTGGATGTCAGAACAGACGTTTCATATTGGTCGGAGTTTTCTGTTCACGATTTTTTTAACAGAAGAGCGTACATTCAAGTAGCGAAAACTGATGATGAACGGGTTCCCTCACCTGTTGGCTCTGATATGTTAAACGTGCTTGTCACTTTACAAAACAAAGACTCTGAAGAAGAGTTTATGAGTCTYTACAGTACGCTATCAAAAAACTTTCCTAACGGCTTCAAAATTTGGGTTTGGAAACAAGATCATCATGGCGTAGATAAGATTGCAGAGAAGATCTTGCTACTTRAAAATGTAGAGCTTGTCTCTTACAAATGGCCAAAATGGTTGAGACCTACAAAGTTGGACACGAACAAGTTGAATTTGGGCAAGTTTTTGTTTCTTGATATGGTTTTACCTGCTGATGCCGTCAATGTTGTTTATCTAGATTTGAAAGAAATTGACAAATATTTCATGCAATCTTTTGTCACCGATATTGACGTTGTTAAAAGCATTGTCTTGGGAAAAGAAGATTTTACTATTGGAATGGTTCCTTATGGAGATGATGAGCACGGATACTGGGAAGACGGTTATTGGAAAGAGTACTTGGAAAGCAACAAGCTCGATTTTTTCAAGGCAAATAACTTTATTGTAAACTTGAAAAATTTCAGGGAAGCAGGCTTGGGAGACATTTTAAGAGTGCATTACCAGCAAATTTCTCAAGACATATTTTCTTTGAGGTCATACGGGCAGGATTTGATCAACAACATTCAGTTAAAAGCAAAGATATATGCACTAGATGCTGTGGTTGATGAGTCTTTGGACCTACAGGAGGATGATATTGTGCATGATGAATTGTGATACACTAAATACTACATTTAAACACTTTTAAAAGCCAATTATTTTCTATGTGTATACTATTTAAGGAAATATTTCAAGTGATTGGGTTTAGCTTGCTAAACTTTTTTCCAGCACTTGACTCATTACGTTCAGGGTCTTTGGTTTTTTTTTTTTCTTCTCGTGACTTTTTTTTTT